>JAJHQE010000025.1:0-32276 GCA_020826895.1 Aquilegia kansuensis
TCTGTTCGTTCGCATTTACTCGATTTTCGGTCCAAACTTGGAAATGGACGAAACTCACTTGTTTTGGAATCTCAAACCTCAATATCGACAAGGCTTAGCCAGACTATTTAAGGCCAATATAGAACATTCGGACCATGGAACGGGGTGTTGTCCGGACATTCGGCTTGGTATGTACTCGATTTTTGTTCCGAACTTATAGTGGACGAAAACACACATGTTTTCGCATGGAAAACGATACACCTAAGAGACTAGCCACTCATTACTTAACTCGGGCGTTCTGAGGTGAGAAAACAACGTTCCGTCCGTAAAAACGAGATTTATGTCGTCCGTTAGGTCGGCATTTACTCTGTTTTCGGTCCGAACTTGGAAATGGACGGAACTCAATTGTTTTGGAATCTAAACCTTAAGATCGACAAGGCTTAGCCGGGACATTTTAAGGCCATATAGAACATTTGGACTATGGGAACGGGGTTTGTCCGGACATTCGGCTTGGTATGTACTCGATTTTTGTTCGCAAAAAAAAAAAAACTTAATAAGTGGACAAACACACATGTTTTCCGCATGAGAAAAACGATACACCTAAGAGACTAGCCACTCCATTACTTAACGCGGGGCGTTCTGGAGGTGAAAAAACAGCGTTCGCGGCCGTAAAAACGAATTTATTGTCTGTCTGTTCGGAAAGGTCGGCATTTACTTCCGTTTTCATTGCCCGAACTTGGAAATGGATGAAACTCACCGTTGTTTTGGAATCTAAAACATCAAGATCGACAAGGCTTAGCCGGGCACATTTTAAGGCCAATATAGACATTTGGCCTATGGGAACGAGGTTTTGTCCGGACATTCGGGCTTGGTATGTTAACTCGATTTTGTATCCGAACTTATAAGGGGACGAAACACACATGTTTTGCGCATGGAAACGATAACGCCTAAGAGACTAGCCACTCATTACTTAAACTTCGTGGCGTTTCTGAGGTGAAAAAGATACACGTTCCGTCCGTAACAACGAGATTTAATGGTCCTGTCCGTTCGGATTCGGCATTTACTTCCGTTTTCGGTCCGAAACTTGGAAATGGACGAAACTCACTTGTTTTGGAATCTAAAATTTTAAGATCGACAAGGCTTAGCCGGGACATTTTAAGGCCAATATAGAACATTTGGACTATGGGAACGGGGTTTTGTCCGGACATTCGGCTTGGTATGTACTCGATTTTTGTTCCGAACTTATAAGTGGACGAAACACACATGTTTTCTCATGGAAAACGATACACCTAAGAGACTAGCCACTCCATTACTTAACACGGGGCGTTCTGAGGTGAAAAAACTACGTTCCGTCCGTAACAACGAGATTTATGTCTGTCCGTTCGGTCGGCATTTACTCCGTTTTCGGTCCGAACTTGGAAATGGACGAAACTCACTTGTTTTGGAATCTAAAATCTTAAGATCGACAAGGCTTAGCCGGGACATTTTAAGGCCAATATAGAACATTTGGACTATGGGAACGGGGTTTTGTCCGGACATTCGGCTTGGTATGTACTCGATTTTTGTTCCTAACTTATAAGTGGACGAAACACATATGTTTTCGCATGGAAAACGATACACCTAAGAGACTAGCCACTCCATTACTTAACTCGAGGCGTTCTGAGGTGAAAAAACAGCGTTCCGTCCGTAAAAACGAGATTTATGTCTGTCCGTTCGGTCGGCATTTACTCCGTTTTCATTCCGAACTTGGAAATGGATGAAACTCACTTGTTTTGGAATCTAAAACCTCAAGATCGACAAGGCTTAGCCGGGACATTTTAAGGCCAATATAGAACATTTGGACTATGGGAACGGGGTTTTCTCCGGACATTCGGCTTGGTATGTACTCGATTTTTGTTCCGAACTTATAAGTGGACGAAACACACATGTTTTCGCATGGAAAACGATACGCCTAAGAGACTAGCCACTCCATTACTTAACTCGGGGCGTTCTGAGGTGAAAAAACAACGTTCCGTCCGTAAAAACGAGATTTATGTCCGTCCGTTCGATCGGCATTTACTCCGTTTTCGGTCCGAACTTGGAAATGGAAGAAACTCACTTGTTTTGGAATCTAAAACCTCAAGATCGACAAGGCTTAGCCGGGACGTTTTAAGGCCAATATAGAACATTTGGACCATGGGAACGGGGTTTTGTCCGGACATTCGGCTTGGTATGTACTCGATTTTTGTTCCGAACTTATAAGTGGTCGAAACACACATGTTTTCGCATGGAAAATGATACACCTAAGAGACTAGCCACTCCATTACTTAACTCGGGGCGTTCGTTGGTGAAAAAACAGCGTTCCGTCCGTAAAAACGAGATTTATGTCTGTCCGTTCGTTCGGTATTTACTCGATTTCGGTCCGAACTTGGAAATGGATGAAACTCACTTGTTTTAGAATCTAAAACCTCAAGATCGACAAGGCTTAGCCAGGACTATTTAAGGCCAATATAGAATATTTGGACCATGGGAACGGGGTGTTGTCCGGTAGTTCGGCTTGTTATGTACTCGATTTTTGTTCCGAACTTATACGTGGACGAAACACACATGTTTTCGCATGGAAAACGATACACCTAAGAGACTAGCCACTCCATTACTTAACTCGGGGCGTTCTGAGGTAAAAAAACAACGTTCCGTCCGTAAAAATGAGATTTATGTATGTCCGTTCGTTCGGCATTTACTCGATTTTCGGTCCGAACTTGGAAATGGACGAAACTCACTTGTTTTGGAATCTAAAACCTCAAGATCGACAAGGCTTAGCCAGGACTATTTAAGGCCAATATAGAATACCATGGGAACAGGGTGTTGTCCGGACGTTCGGCTTGTTATGTACTCGATTTTTGTTCCGAACTTATACGTGGACGAAACACACATGTTTTCGCATGGAAAACGATACACCTAAGAGACTAGCCACTCCATTACTTAACTCGGGGCGTTCTGAGGTAAAAAAACAACGTTCCGTCCGTAAAAACGAGATTTATGTCTGTCCGTTCGTTCGACATTTACTCGATTTTCGGTCCGAACTTGGAAATGGACGAAACTCACTTATTTTGGAATCTAAAACCTCAAGATCGACAAGGCTTAGCCAGGACTATTTAAGGCCAATATAGAATATTTGGACCATGGGAACGGGGTGTTGTCCGGACGTTCGGCTTGTTATGTACTCGATTTTTGTTCCGAACTTATACGTGGACGCAACACATATGTTTTCGCATGGAAAACGATACACCTAAGAGACTAGCCACTCCATTACTTAACACGGGGCGTTCTGAGGTGAAAAAACAACGTTCCGTCCGTAACAACGAATTTATGTCTGTCCGTTCGGTCGGCATTTACTCGATTTTCGGTCCGAACTTGGAAATGGACGAAACTCACTTGTTTTGGAATCTAAAACCTTAAGATCGACAAGGCTTAGCCGGGATATTTTAAGGCCAATATAGAACATTTGGACTATGGGAACGGGGTTTTGTCCGGACATTCGGCTTGGTATGTACTCGATTTTTGTTCCGAACTTATAAGTGGACGAAACACACATGTTTTCGCATGGAAAACGATACACCTAAGAGACTAGCCACTCCATTACTTAACTCGGGGTGTTCTGAGGTGAAAAAACAAAGTTCCGTCAGTAAAAACGAGATTAATGTCCGTCCGTTCGGTCGGCATTTACTCCGTTTTCGGTCCGAACTTGGAAATGGACGAAACTCACTTGTTTTGGAATCTAAAACCTCAAGATCGACAAGGCTTAGTCGGGACGTTTTAAGGCCAATATAGAAATTTGGACTATGAGAACGGGGTTTTGTCCGGACATTCGGCTTGGTATGTACTCGATTTTTGTTCCGAACATATAGGTGGACGAAACACACATGTTTTCGCATGGAAAACGATACACCTAAGAGACTAGCCACTCCATTACTTAACACGGGGCGTTCTGAGGTGAAAAAACAGCGTTCCGTCCGTAAAAATGAGATTTATGTCTGTCCGTTCGTTCGGTATTTACTCGATTTTCGGTCCGAACTTGGAAATGGACGAAACTCACTTGTTTTGGAATCTAAAACCTCAAGATCGACAAGGCTTAGCCAGGACTATTTAAGGCCAATATAGAATATTTGGACCATGGGAACGGGGTGTTGTCCGGACGTTCGGCTTGTTATGTACTCGATTTTTGTTCCGAACTTATACGTGGACGAAACACACATGTTTTCGCATGGAAAACGATACACCTAAGAGACTAGCCACTCCATTACTTAACTCGGGGCGTTCTGAGGTAAAAAAACAACGTTCCGTCCGTAAAAATGAGATTTATGTATGTCCGTTCGTTCGGCATTTACTCGATTTTCGGTCCGAACTTGGAAATGGACGAAACTCACTTGTTTTGGAATCTAAAACCTCAAGATCGACAAGGCTTAGCCAGGACTATTTAAGGCCAATATAGAATATTTGGACCATGGGAACGGGGTGTTGTCCGGACGTTCGGCTTGTTATGTACTCGATTTTTGTTCCGAACTTATACGTGGACGAAACACACATGTTTTCGCATGGAAAACGATACACCTAAGAGACTAGCCACTCCATTACTTAACTCGGGGCGTTCTGAGGTGAAAAAAACAACGTTCCGTCCGTAAAAACGAGATTTATGTCTGTCCGTTCGTTCGGCATTTACTCGATTTTCGGTCCGAACTTGGAAATGGACGAAACTCACTTGTTTTGGAATCTAAAATCTCAAGATGGACAAGGCTTAGCCGGGACGTTTTAAGGCCAATATAGAACATTTGGACCATGTGAACGGGGTTTTGTCCGGACATTCGGCTTGGTATGTACTCGATTTTTGTTCCGAACTTATAAGTGGACGAAACACACATGTTTTCGCATGGAAAACGATACACCAAAGAGACTAGCCACTCCATTGCTTAACTCGGGGCGTTCTAAGGTGAAAAAACAACGTTCCGTCCGCAAAAACGAGATTTATATTCGTCCGTTCAGTCGGCATTTACTACGTTTTCGGTCAGAACTTTGAAATGGACGAAACTCAATTGTTTTTGAATCTAAAACCTCAAGATCGACAAGGCTTAGCCAGGACGTTTTAAGGCCAATATAGAACATTTGGACCATGGGAACGGGGTTTTGTCCGGACATTCGGCTTGGTATGTACTCGATTTTTGTTGCGAACTTATAAGTGGAAGAAACACACATGTTTACGCATGGAAAACGATACACCAAAGAGACTAGCCACTCCATTGCTTAACTCGGGGCGTTCTAAGGTGAAAAAACAACGTTCCGTCCGCAAAAACGAGATTTATATTCGTCCGTTCAGTCGGCATTTACTACGTTTTCGGTCAGAACTTTGAAATGGACGAAACTCAATTGTTTTTGAATCTAAAACCTCAAGATCGACAAGGCTTAGCCAGGACGTTTTAAGGCCAATATAGAACATTTGGACCATGGGAACGGGGTTTTGTCCGGACATTCGGCTTGGTATGTACTCGATTTTTGTTGCGAACTTATAAGTGGACGAAACACACATGTTTACGCATGGAAAACGATACACCTAAGAGACTAGCCCCTCCATTACTTAACTCGGGGCGTTCTGAGGTGAAAAAATAACGTTCCATCCGTAAAAACAAGATTTATGTCCGTCCGTTCGGTCGGCATTTACTTGGTTTTCGGTCCGAACTTGGAAATGGACGAAACTCACTTGTTTTGGAATCTAAAACCTCAAGATGGACAAGGCTTAGCCGGGACGTTTTAAGGCCAATATAGAACATTTGGACCATGTGAACGGGGTTTTGTCCGGACATTCGGCTTGGTATGTACTCGATTTTTGTTCCGAACTTATAAGTGGACGAAACACACATGTTTTCGCATGGAAAACGATACACCAAAGAGACTAGCCACTCCATTGCTTAACTCGGGGGGTTCTAAGGTTAAAAAACAACGTTCCGTCCGCAAAAACGAGATTTATGTTCGTCCGTTCGGTCGGCATTTACTACGTTTTCGGTCCGAACTTTGAAATGGACGAAACTCAATTGTTTTGGAATCTAAAACCTCAAGATCGACAAGGCTTAGCCAGGACTATTTAAGGCCAATATAGAACATTTGGACCATGGGAACGGGGTTTTCTCCGGACATTCGGCTTGGTATGTACTCGATTTTTGTTGCGAACTTATAAGTGGACGAAACACACATGTTTACGCATGGAAAACGATACACCTAAGATACTAGCCCCTCCATTACTTAACTCGGGGCGTTCTGAGGTGAAAAAAATAACGTTCCATCCGTAAAAACGAGATTTATGTCCGTCCGTTCGGTCAGCATTTACTCGGTTTTCGGTCCAAACTTGGAAATGGACGAAACTCACTTGTTTTGGAATCTAAAACCTCAAGATGGACAAGGCTTAGCCGGGACGTTTTAAGGCCAATATAGAACATTTGGACCATGTGAACGGGGTTTTGTATGGACATTCGGCTTGGTATGTACTCGATTTTTGTTCCGAACTTATAAGTGGACGAAACACACATGTTTTCGCATGGAAAACGATACACCAAAGAGACTAGCATCTCCATTGCTTAACTCGGGGCGTTCTAAGGTGAAAACACAACGTTCCGTCCGCAAAAACGAGATTTATGTTCGTCCGTTTGGTCGGCATTTACTACGTTTTCGGTCCGAACTTTGAAATGGACGAAACTCAATTGTTTTTGAATCTAAAACCTCAAGATCGACAAGGCTTAGCCGGGACGTTTTAAGGCCAATATAGAACATTTGGACCATGGGAACGGGGTTTTGTCCGGACATTCGGCTTGGTATGTACTCGATTTTTGTTCCGAACTTATAAGTGGACGAAACACACATGTTTACGCATGGAAAACGATACACCTAAGAGACTAGCAACTCCATTGCTTAACTAGGGGCGTTCTGAGGTAAAAAAATAACGTTCCATCCGTAAAAACAAGATTTATGTCCGTCCGTTCGGTCGGCATTTACTCGGTTTTCGGTCCGAACTTGGAAATGAACGAAACTCACTTGTTTTGGAATCTAAAATCTCAAGATGGACAAGGCTTAGCCGGGACGTTCTAAGGCCAATATAGAACATTTGGACCATGTGAACGGGGTTTTGTCCGGACATTCGGCTTGGTATGTACTCGATTTTTGTTCCGAACTTATAAGTGGACGAAACACACATGTTTTCGCATGGAAAACGATACACCAAAGAGACTAGCCACTCCATTGCTTAACTCGGGGCGTTCTAAGGTGAAAAAACAACGTTCCGTCCGCAAAAACGAGATTTATGTTCGTCCGTTCGGTCGGCATTTACTATGTTTTCGGTCAGAACTTTGAAATGGACGAAACTCAATTGTTTTTGAATCTAAAACCTCAAGATCGACAAGGCTTAGCCGGGACGTTTTAAGGCCAATATAGAACATTTGGACCATGGGAACGGGGTTTTGTCCGGACATTCGGCTTGGTATGTACTCGATTTTTGTTCCGAACTAATAAGTGGACGAAACACACATGTTTTCGCATGGAAAACGATACACCTAAGAGACTAGCCACTCCATTACTTAACTCCGGGCGTTCTGAGTTGAAAAAACAACGTTCCGTCCGTAAAAAAAAGATTTATGTCCGTCCGTTCGGTCGGCATTTACTCCGTTTTCGGTCCGAACTTGGAAATGGACAAAACTCACTTGTTTTCGAATCTAAAACCGCAAGATCGAATAGGCTTATCCAGGACTATTTAAGGCCAATATAGAACATTTGGACCATGGGAATGGGTTTTGTCCGGACATTCGGATTGGTATGTACTCTATTTTTGTTCCGAACTTATAAGTGGACGAAACACACATGTTTACGCATGGAAAACGATACACCTAAGAACCTAGCCACTCCAATACTTAACTCGGGGCGTTCTGAGGTGAAAAAACAACGTTCCGTCCATAAAAAAAAGATTTATGTCCGTCCGTTCGGTCGGCATTTACTCGGTTTTCGGTCCGAACTTGTAAATGGACGAAACTCACTTGTTTTGGAATCTAAAACCTCAAGATCGACAAGGCTTAGCCGGGACGTACGAACGTTATTTCGACGTACGTACGTTCAATGTGGGTTTTCACTATTTCGGCCCATTTTCTGTGTTTTCCAACCCTAAGTATAAATAGGGTTTCTCTTCCAAAGAATGAGTCAGTTCTTTGGCCGTCCAGAGTTCTTCTGGTTCTTGAGTTTTGGTTTAGGTTTTGGTGTTGAAAGTGTTTGTGGCTATTGAACTCAATTCCCTTCCTTCCCCCTTCTCTCAATTCATAAATCTGTGATCTTCTAAGTGTTATTGTGAATTCGGCTTCGAGTCTTCTTGTGTGTTATTGTGAATTCGGCTTCGAGTCTTCTTATTGGGTTTTACCACGTTAAAAACTCTTGCGTGTTATTTACTTTCTGCGTATTGTTTGATTTGTTTGAATATTCAGTTGTTAAGTTAGCACTATTTATAGTTTCTCAATTGGTATCAGTCGCTGGGGGCTGGTTAAGGAGCGTAAAGGCTCACGCTAACGATCAATAGTGCTTTATGGAACCTCATAAGTTTGCTACTTCAAGTCTTCCTCCACAATTCAGGGGAAAAGATTTTGGTCATTGGAAAGTACGGATGCGAGCTTATCTCCAAGCATTAGGAGAAGAAGTCTGGCTTTCTGTTGTTACAGGGTGGAAAGAACCTTTGACTATCACAGGTACTGATGATACTGCCGTTACATCACTGACACCACGTGAAAAGTGGACGCCTGAACAGAAGTTGTTGGCAAATTATAACAACAAGGCACTCAATGCTATTTTCATGGCATTAAATGCCAGTGAGTTTCGTCGTGTGCAAGGCTGTGAAGAGGCTAAAGATGCATGGAACAGGCTTATCTGTACACATGAAGGTGACGAAACTGTCAAAGAAAGCAAGCTGGAACTGTTAACATCTCAGTTTGAGAATCTACGGATGGATAATTCTGAGACTTTTGATGATTTCTTTATTCGTCTCCAAGATATCATAAACTGCAGTGCTGCTATTGGTCATGCATATACTGACACACAAGTGGTACGTAAGATATTGCGTGCTTTGCCTCCTCGGTTTCGTTCTCGTAAGGATGCCATCACTGAGAGTAATGTGATTAAGAACATGTCCATTGAGACACTTGCTGGGAAACTAAGGACATGTGAGATGGAACAGGCCTTGGAAGAACCCTTGAAGAACAAGTCTTTGGCATTCAAAGCTACATCGTCTAATGAAACTTCCACAGGACCTTCTGATGATGAAGAACAGGATGTGGATGATAACTATGCGTTTCTGTCACGTAGCTTTCAGAAGATTCTGAAATATCAACAGAATCGAGACCCTCGAAAGCGTTTTCCTGACTCCTCAAATGCTCCTAGGAGTCGTGGGTTTGAGCGATTCTCTGTGGATGGGAGAAGAGCTCGAGTTGATCGTAAAGATGTCCAATGTTACAAGTGTCGTGAATATGGACACTTTGCAAATGAATGTGACAAGAAGGTGGATCGCAAACCTGGTGATAATTCCAAAGCGAACCTCACAGTGACATGGGATGATTCAGATGAAGATGATGATGGCAATCCCTCAAATGTTGTCTCCAACTATGTGGTCTTCAGTGCATCCCTGGATGAGCATCCAGGAGGTATTGTATCCTCTACTGATGATATTAATGTTTCTGATTCTGGTGTTCATGCTACTACTAGTGAATTATGTGATATGTATAAGTTTTCCATGCAACAAGTAAAGTTGCTTGAAAAAACTAACACTGTCTTGCAGGATCAGGTAGACAGTCTTGGGCAGGATATCTGTAGTCTTGCAGGTGACTCCAACATGTTGAAGGAGGAATTTGAAAAAGAAAAGGAGGACTTCCAAGCACGTATTGCCTCTCTGGAAAACCTGAATAATAATCTGGAGACACGGTATCGCACTCTTGTACTGGAACATGAAAAAGTGAAAGCTGAGTTGTTTGCAGCCAACAAACAATTGGTTGGCTTTGGTAAAGCTAGTGATAGTCTTAACTCTCTGCTGGGAATTGGTAAATCCCATTCAGACAAATCTGGCTTAGGTTATGACACATCTGTTCCTCTTTCTACTGCTAGCACCTCCTGTACTACTTTTGTCAGACCAACAGGTGTCGCTTCTTCTGCTCCTGTGCAGGTGTCTGGTGTGGTTTCCCCACCCAAGGTTACTCGTGTAAAGCATGTCCCGAAAAAGAACTTTAGACACAAAGGCTTTAAATGTCTAACCTGTGGTCGCATGGGTCACACTTCTGCTTTTTGTTGGAATAATTTGTATCCTGTTCACCATTCTTCTTTTGCAGGTAATTCATATTGGAACAAGTCTTCCACTTTCTCCATACAGGCTCCATACATGTGGAATGGCTATGCTCCGTGGGGTTTACCCAAAACTTCTCCTTATGGAAATCGTCCTCAAGCAACACCCATGCCTACTCCACCACCACACTTCTGGGATAGGAGTATGGATGCATCCAGGAAAATGGTATCTCACATGGCTCGTTTGGTTGAACCAATGCCCTCATCATGGTATCTTGACAGCGGTTGCTCGCGTCATATGACAGGTGATAAGACTCAAATTGATAATCTGACTCTTGGTTATGGAGGTAAGGTTAGTTTTGGAAATGGTAAAATGCTTCCGGTTGAAGGTAAAGGTAACTTTTCTGAGGTTGGATCGCTCAATAGTCATGAGCTTCTTTTTGTTAAGGGTCTTAAGTCCAATCTATTGAGTATTAGTCAGTTATGTGATGCTAAGTTTAAGGTTGTGTTTGAGGATGATAAGTGTGATGTTTTTTATTCCAATCATTTCTTGGTGTTGACTGGTAGTCGTTCTGATAACTGTTTCGTTGTCACTACACCCCTTCCGCATCTATATACCTAATTTGTTCATTGGAACTGTCTGTGTTTAGGATGTTTAGGTTCGGTTATTTTTTATTATTGTTGTTGATATTGAGGACATACTACCTTCCTTATTGTGTGGATTCCATTTTACAGATATTTCTAGTTTGGCATCTTCAACTGTTTTTCTGTCATGCATAGTTGTAGGGTTACATCATACTCTCTTCGTCTTGGTAGTTTCTTACGTGATGCATTTACATGTAGTTGGATTGTCATTTTGGAATACCTGTATATCTCCAGTCTTATATGATTTTCTTTCATGGTCATCGTCTTCTTTTATATTTCTACACCTCTTGTAAGTGGTCAATGACTCACAAAATCCCCAGCCATTTGAATGTCTTGAGAGCATACTCATTTGGCTAAGAACCCGTTGGGGCTGTGAGGGTCATGCTCTGACGGATGCACTCAGGAGATGTTAGTTCTTGTGTTGCACGTTACCATGGTATTGCACTTCTTGAGTGTGTTTTGCCGAAAAGATGTAGGCTACACCCTACCCTCGTGTTTTGGTAAAAGATGGAGGTATTATATACTCCCACACGGGAATGGCATTTGTTTCAAATGGTTGTACAAACAAAAAAAAAAAAAAATGACAAGTGACTTTCACATTTGTCTGGTTGAAAGACAAGAAGAAAAACAATATTTTGTGTTTTTTTGGTTTTGTTGTGATCCGGTTCACTTTCACATTGGTCTAGTTGCAAGTGACTTTCAATATACTCAATGATCATGTTTTTAGTTTGTTTCCGGAGGTTGGTATTGGTCTATCAGTTTCATCTACATGTTTGCATCATTCTAGTAAGTACCATGGCTTGGTGTATGATGTCGTTCTTCGATTTTGCATTTTCTTGTGGTTGAGGTTTGTTTAAACTGTATTCGGCTATAATTGGAATCCTTACGATAAGTAGAAATGTTTTCTTGTGATGTCTCTCAATATTTGTTTTTGGTAGTTATTTGGTTTATTGTCTGGCTGTTAGGGTGGTTCTTCATTTTCTGACAAACAAAAAAAAAAAAAAAAAAAGGGTTCGTACGTACGCTCTCAAGACGTTCGTACGTTTAGGGTGACAGATCTTGTGACAACGTACGAACGTTCCTAGAACGTACGAACGTGTGCTATGTCAGAAGTTTTTTTTTGGGGCTCGACGTACGACCGTTCTTAGAACGTACGAACGTCTTTAATACAGTTCGGCCCATTTGCTGTTTAAATTCAAATTTTTGTTAAACCAAAGGCCAACTGTTATATCAATCGTGTTCCCTCTTCTTTGGCACACTACAAGCAGTTACCTTTTTGGTTCCCTTGCTCGTCTTAGGAGATATTCCTCTTCTCTCTTCTTGCTTGTTTTTGTTCTCCTTCTTTGGTGGTTGTTTCTTGCTCAACTCAAGCAGTTTTTTTTTCTTTTTGGTGTATACTCTGTTCTTACTCAGGTAAGTGAATTCGAATTCTTCTTATATTCTTCTTCTTCTCCTTCTCCTTATTCTCTTAGTTTTGTTGGATTGCATGATTGTTCTCTACAGTTTCTTTTAGCTATGTTTTTTTTATATATATATATTTTGTTTGTTTTGGTCGGTGTTCCATTTCATTACTTGAAATTGGTGGATGGTTTGTTTATCTCAATGTCTTGTTGCTTCCTCTCTTATTGTTTATGGTTTGCTTTGTGTTTGGGTGCTTGCCATTGCTTCATTGTTGTCCATAACATGTATCACGATTCTGCACATCAAGTGTTTGATAAAATGCCTCAATGACCTTGTTGTTGTCTATTTCGTCAATTTTCTTACATCTTTGGTTTGTTTGCTGTTGTGATTGTGTAGATAATGGCTTCAAAGCGCGCACGCACCACTCCCACCACCACGGCATCCGTGTCTAAGGGTGCATCATCTTCTCGCGCTCCACGGGGTAGAGGTTCCACTCCGGGCTTGTCGCCTCATCCCCCATCCCTTGGGGCTCATCCTCGGGCTAAGGCCATTGTTCCCGAGCGGTTCTTTTACTTGGGAGAGATCGCTGCCACCCCTCTAGGGGCTTCCCAACTCGACAACATAGCTTCTTTCTTTGAGGCTCGGAATTGGTTAAGGGTGGCTCAACCAATCACCAAGTACTCGGTTGAGCATACGATTGCCTTCTACGAGATGAAGACACCCTCATCGAATCGCTCGAGTTTTTCAGTTTTAATTGAAGGTCGGCGATACACCATTTCTCCGAAGGTGATTCGTGAGGCGTTGGGGATTGATGATGATCTTCTCTCTGAAGAGGCTATTCACGTTAGGTGGCCCATTCCGGATGCGATTCAGATTGACTTTGTAGATCAAGTTCAGAGGATGTTCATCGATGGTGTCACGGAGAGATATCATGCCAGGAACTACAGCGCCATCCTCTTACACATGGTTGCCCATTCCAACATCTACCCTACAAACGGCAACAAGATCATCATGACTGACGACATGGTGAAATTAGTGGTGTGTATGTCGGTGCATCATCTCCATCTCTCTGAAGTCATCTACACACGGATGCTTCAAATCGATGCAGCCAAGGGTACTCTTCCTTTCCCTAGCTTTATAATGACAATACTCAAGCACTTGGGTTTTCAGGGACAATATATGGAGGTGAGCCCTCCGAGGTTTGTTGTTCATGACTGAGTCAATGCCATCAAGAAGGGCTGCCAGTCTAGGAAGGCTGCTTTTGAGTCCGTGGGTGCGCGTCTGACGCATCATCTAATTTGGGGAGGCCGGGCTCTTGTTCGTGATGATGATTTTGATCGGGCACTGACTTCTAGACGCCCCGTCTCAGCCTCAGCTAGGGGCAATCGGGCAGTTGCAGCTGTTGACGCTCGGGTTTCTTCAATTCGCCGTCATCAAGATCATATGGATGCTCGGTTAGATCGTTTTGGAGTCATCCTATCTCAGCATGATGTTATGCTCCGTGATCTTCATAGGATGAACGTAGCTCAGATGCGTCATCTTCAGCTAGACTTTACTCCCATCGACCTGCCTCCATTTCCGGAGGACGTACCTCCAGTTCCAGGTGACATTGATGGTGATGACTCTGATAGAGAGAGTGAGGACGAGGGTGTTGGTGAACACAGTGATGGTGACTCAGAGTCCGAGTAGTTCTTGTTCTGGTTTACTCTCTACATTTTTGTACTTAACATTGCTCTTTTGTTATATCGTTTTGTTTCTACACTTAGATGTTGGGCATATTATTGGATATTGCTATTTTAATTTCAGTTCCAGTTCCTTTCTATTTTGCAGTATTTTCCTGCTAATTAGGTAATGGACCTCTTTAATCGGGCCCATGTTAGGGTTATTCTTGTTTTTCCTATATATAGGGGAGTCTTCTCTTCTTTTACTTCGATTGTGTCTTCTTACCTCCTTCTAGTTCTCTCTTTGTTCTTCAGAATTCTTCGATGGCAGAATATGAACTTCATGGGGTTTTTGTTCCGGCTGTTGGTTATGTGTCGTTTATGGTAATGGAGTACAAAAACAATGCAAAGGTTTGTCGTTTATGTCGTGTTCCCCATGGGTATGACTATATTCATCGACCTTTCCTTAATCCATGTTTGGTTCATGTCAATCATTGGGAGAGACTACCGGGACATCTTCAAAATCACATCTTGGAGTTGGTTGGGTACCCGAAGGTTCAAGGACTTGCTGCTCCTCTCACCGATTGTGGCTTGGACAGCAGAATTGAGGAGTTATTTTGTACGAGTGAATGGCTGGAGGATTATGATGATCATGTGATAGCTCGGTGGAATAGATCTTCGGCTCGTGCGGAAGCTTATTTTTCCAAGCTTCCTCCAGGTCATTGGGAACGAGTTTTTCGAATTCGTTAACTTCAGCTTTATGCTCTGTCTTTATTGTTTCTTATGTTTATGGATTAGTGTGTTTGGCTATTAGTTGTTTTCCTGAACCTTAAGAATTGGGATAGGTTTTATTTTGTTTTATCTGTTTTGTCTTGCTTGTTTGGCGTTGATTTCTTTTCTTGGTATTTTTTCTTTATTTTTTTGTTGGTTGGTTCTTTTGTTCACTTGTTGTGACAAAAAAAGGGGAGATTTATGACTCTATTTACTAACAATTGTCTCTTTGTTGTTAGGATATTTTTGGGTCATGTTTCAGGTATGCTACAAGTATGGGGGAGCTTGAGTGTCAAAATTTTGGAGCTCATGAAGTATGGCGGAGTTGCTCGAAGGAACTTCTGTTGATTCCTTGATTGCTTCGGAAATTCTTAGTTGCTTCCGGTCGGTCTCTGATGGTTAAAGCGTCTTGCTCAAGCTGGATAACAAGAATTGGTGACTCGGTATGTGTTCTACCTTGAGTGTTTTTGTAGGCATGTTTTATAAATGCCACGGTTTGGGTTTGTAAGCACGTTTTATAAGTGCTATTAGAGTCATAGGTTTTTGTCACAAAATCAATGTCAAAGGGGGAGATTGAAACCGGCACGAAGTTTGTTTGACATCAATTTTGTGACATTGGTTGTCCATGGTTATTTCGCCTTGAGTTCATTGTTAAGAAAACCTTGTTGTACGCGTGTCATCCTGTGTCCTTGTCTTCGTGTCTTGAGTCGAGAGTGTGTTTCTGGTTCAGGACGTACGTACCTTGTTAGGACGTACGTACGTCATGTTAGGCAGCAAAGTTTCATCGTGTTTAACGTACGTACCATGTTAGGGCGTACGTACGTATGGTCAGGCAGCAGGGAAGTTTTCGTTTTAGGACGTACGTACCTTGTTAGAACGTTCGTACGTCTAAGCAGGCAGCAAGCGTTTAACGTGTGGAGACGTACGTACGTCCAATGTGGGTTTTCACTATTTCGGCCCATTTTCTGTGTTTTCCAACCCTAAGTATAAATAGGGTTTCTCTTCCAAAGAATGAGTCAGTTCTTTGGCCGTCCAGAGTTCTTCTGGTTCTTGAGTTTTGGTTTAGGTTTTGGTGTTGAAAGTGTTTGTGGCTATTGAACTCAATTCCCTTCCTTCCCCCTTCTCTCAATTCATAAATCTGTGATCTTCTAAGTGTTATTGTGAATTCGGCTTCGAGTCTTCTTGTGTGTTCATCAAGAAGTCGAGTGTCTTGTGCGTACATCAAGGTGCTCTGGTGAAGTCAAGGTGTTAGAGATAACCTGGAGTATCAACTCGCAGTGAGTGCAGGTAGTTGGTAAGTTTGTAAATCTCTTTCATCTAGTGGATTATTTGTTGTCATCAAGGCAACCGTGGACGTTTCCCATATTGGGTTTTACCACGTTAAAAACTCCTGCGTGTTATTTACTTTCTGCGTATTGTTTGATTTGTTTGAATATTCAGTTGTTAAGTTAGCACTATTTATAGTTTCTCAAAAACCTCAAGATCGACAAGGCTTAGCCAGGACTATTTAAGGCCAATATAGAACATTTGGACAATGGGAACGGGGTTTTGTCCGGACATTCGGCTTGGTATGTACTCTATTTTTGTTCCGAACTTATAAGTGGACGAAACACACATGTTTTCGCATGGAAAACGATACACCTAAGAGACTAGCCACTCCATTACTTTACTCGGGGCATTCTAAGGTGAAAAAAACAACGTTCCGTCCCTAAAAACGAGATTTATGTCCGCCCGTTCGGTCGGCAATTACTCGGTTTTCGGTCTGAATTTGGAAATGGACGAAACTCACTTGTTTTGGAATCTAAAACCTCAAGATCGACAAGGCTTAGCCGGGACGTTTTAAGCCCAATATAGAACATTTGGACAATGGGAACGGGGTTTTGTCCGGACATTCGGCTTGGTATGTACTCGATTTTTGTACCGAACTTATAAGTGGACGAAACACACATGTTTACGCATGGAAAACGAAACACCTAAGAGACTAGCCACTCCATTACTTAACTCGGGGCGTTCTGAGGTGAAAAAACAACGTTCTGTCTGTAAAAACGAGATTTATGTCCGTCCGTTCGGTCGGCATTTACTCGGTTTTCGGTCCAAACTTGGAAATGGACGAAACTCACTTGGTTTGGAATCTAAAACCTCAAGATCGACAAGGCTTAACCAGGACTATTTAAGGCCAATATAGAACATTTGGACCATGGGAACGGGGTTTTGTCCGGACATTCGGCTTGGTATGTACTCGATTTTTGTTGCGAACTTATAAGTCGACGAAACACACATGTTTACGCATGGAAAACGATACACCTAAGAGACTAGCCACTCCATTACTTAACTCGGGGCGTTCTAAGGTGAAAAAACAACGTTCCGTCCGTAAAAACAAGATTTATGTCCGTCCGTTCTGTCGGCATTTACTCAGTTTTCGGTCTGAACTTGGAAATGGACGAAACTCACTTGTTTTGGAATCTAAAACCTCAAGATCGACAAGGCTTAGCCAGGACTTTTTAAGGCCAATATAGAACATTTGGACCATGGGAACGGGGTTTTGTCCGGACATTCGGCTTGGTATGTACTCGATTTTTGTTCCGAATTTATAAGTGGACGAAACACACATGTTTACGCATGGAAAACGATAAACCTAAGAGACTAGACACTCCATTACTTAACTCGGGGCGTTCTGAGGTGAAAAAACAACGTTCCGTCCGTAAAAACGAGATTTATGTCCGTCCGTTCGGTCGGCATTTACTCGGGTTTCGGTCCGTACTTGGAAATGGACGAAACTCACTTGTTTTGGAATCTAAAACCTCAAGATCGACAAGGCTTAGCCAAGACTATTTAAGGCCAATATAGAACATTTGGACCATGGGAACGGGGTTTTGTCCGGACATTCGGCTTGGTATGTACTCTATTTTTGTTCCGAACTTATAAGTGGATGAAACACACATGTTTACGCATGGAAAACGATACACCTAAGAGACTAGCCACTCCATTACTTAACTCGGGGCGTTCTGAGGTGAAAAAACAACGTTCCGTCCGTAAAAACGAGATTTATGTCTGTCCGTTCGGTCGACATTTACTCGGTTTTCGGTCTGAACTTGGAAATGGACGAAACTCACTTGTTTTGGAATCTAAAACCTCAAGATCGACAAGGCTTAACCAGGACTTTTTAAGGCCAATATAGAACATTTGGACCATGGGAACGGGGTTTTGTCCGGACATTCGGCTTGGTATGTACTCGATTTTTGTTCCGAATTTATAAGTGGAAGAAACACACATGTTTACGCATGGAAAACGATACACCTAAGAGACTAGACACTCCATTACTTAACTCGGGGCGTTCTGAGGTGAAAAAACAACTTTCCGTCCGTAAAAACGAGATTTATGTCCGTCCGTTCGGTCGGCATTTACTCGGTTTTCGGTCCGAACTTGGAAATGGACGAAACTCACTTGTTTTGGAATGTAAAACCTCAAGATCGACAAGCCTTAGCCAGGACTATTTAAGGCCAATATAGAACAGTTGGACCATGGGAACAGAGTTTTGTCCGGACATTCGGCTTGGTATGTACTCGATTTTTGTTCCGAACTTATAAGTGGATGAAACACACATGTTTACGCATGGAAAACGATACACCTAAGAGACTAGCCACTCCATTACTTAACTCGGGGCGTTCTGAGGTGAAAAAACAACGTTCCGTCCGCAAAAACGAGATTTATGTCCGTCCGTTCGGTCGGCATTTACTCGGTTTTCGGTCCGAACTTGGAAATGGACGAAACTCACTTGTTTTGGAATCTAAAACCTCAAGATCGACAAGCCTTAGCCAAGACTATTTAAGGCCAATATAGAACAGTTGGACCATGGGAACGGGGTTTTGTCCGGACATTCGGCTTGGTATGTACTCGATTTTTGTTCCGAACTTATAAGTGGACGAAACACACATGTTTACGCATGGAAATCGATACACCTAAGAGACTAGCCACTCCATTACTTAACTCGGGGCGTTCTAAGGTGAAAAAACAACGTTCCGTCCGTAAAAACGAGATTTATGTCCGTCCGTTCGGTCGGCATTTACTCGGGTTTCGGTCCGTACTTGGAAATGGACGAAATTCACTTGTTTTGGAATCTAAAACCTCAAGATCGACAAGGCTTAACCAGGACTTTTTAAGGCCAATATAGAACATTTGGACCATGGGAACGGGGTTTTGTCCGGACATTCCATTGCTTAATGAAACCGGCACGAAGTGGTTTGACATCAATTTTGTGACATTGGTCGTCCTTGGTTATTTCGCTTTGAGTTCATTGTTAAGAAAACCTTGTTGTACGCGCGTCGTTCCGTGTCCTTGTCTTCGCGTCGTGTGTCACAAGTATCATGTTTGAGTCAGGACGTACGTACCTCTTCAGGACGTACGTACGTATGGTATGTCAGCAGAAAGCTAGTTTGGTCTGGACGTACGTACTCCTTTAGAACGTTCGTACGTTTAGGTAGTCAGCAGGTTTATTTCGGTTTGAGACGTACGAACGTCATATCGACGTACGTACGTCCAATGTTGGTTTTCACAAATTCGGCCCATTTTCCTTGGTTTTCAACCCTAAGTATAAATAGGGTTTCTCTTCCAAAGAACAAGTCAGTTCTTTGGCCGTCCATTGTTCTTCTAGTTATGGAGTTTTGGTTTAGGTTTTGGTATTGAAAGTGTTTGTGGCTATTGAACTCAATTCCCTTCTTCCCCCTTCTCTCAATTCATAACTTTGTGATCTTCTAAGTTTCATTGTGATTTCGGCTTCGAGTCTTCTTGTGTGTTCATCAAGAAGTCGAGTGTCTTGTGCGTACATCAAGGTGCTCTGGTGAAGTCAAGGTGTTAGAGATAACCAGGAGTATCAACTCGCAGTGAGTGCAGGTAGTTGGTAGGTTTGTACATCTCTTTTCATCTAGTGGATTATTTGTTGTCGCGAGGACAACCGTGGACGTTTCCCTTATTGGGTTTTACCACGTTAAAAATTTCTGTGTGTTCTTTACTTTATGCGTATTGTTTGATAGGTTGAATATTCAATTATTATATAAGCACTATTTGTAGTTTTACAATTGGTATCAGTCGCTGGGGGCTGGTTAAGGAGCGTAAAGGCTCACGCTAACGATCAATAGTGCTTTATGGAACCTCATAAGTTTGCTACTTCAAGTCTTCCTCCACAATTCAGTGGAAAAGACTTTGGTCATTGGAAAGTACGGATGCGTGCTTATCTCCAAGCATTAGGAGAAGAAGTCTGGCTTTCTGTTGTTACCGGGTGGAAAGAACCGTTGACTATCACAGGTACTGATGATACTGCTGTTACATCACTGACGCCACGTGAAAATTTGACGCCTGAACAGAAGTTGTTGGCAAATTATAACAACAAGGCACTCAATGCTATTTTCATGGCATTAAATGCCAGTGAGTTTCGTCGTGTGCAAGGCTGTGAAGAGGCTAAAGATGCATGGAACAGGCTTATCTGTACACATGAAGGTGACGAAACTGTCAAAGAAAGCAAGCTGGAACTGTTAACATCTCAGTTTGAGAATCTACGGATGGATAATTCTGAGACTTTTGATGATTTCTTTATTCGTCTCCAAGACATCATAAACTGCAGTGCTGCTATTGGTCATGCATATACTGACACACAAGTGGTACGTAAGATATTGCGTGCTTTGCCTCCTCGGTTTCGTTCTCGTAAGGATGCCATCACTGAGAGTAATGTGATTAAGAACATGTCCATTGAGACACTTGCTGGGAAACTAAGGACGTGTGAGATGAAACAGGCCTTGGAAGAACCTTTGAAGAACAAGTCTGTGGCATTCAAAGCTACATCGTCTAAAGAAACTTCCACAGGACTTTCTGATGATGAAGAACAGGATGTGGATGATAACTATGCGTTTCTGTCACGTAGCTTTCAGAAGATTCTGAAATATCAACAGAATCGAGACCCTCGAAAGCGATTTCCTGACTCCTCAAATGCTCCTAGGAGTCGTGGTTTTGAGCGATTCTCTGTGGATGGGAGAAGAGCTCGTGTTGATCGTAAAGATGTCCAATGTTACAAGTGTCGTGAATATGGACACTTTGCAAATGAATGTGACAAGAAGGTGGATCGCAAACCTGGTGATAATTCCAAAGCGAATCTCACAGTGACATGGGATGATTCCGATGAAGATGATGATGGCAATCCCTCAAATGTTGTCTCCAACTATGTGGTCTTCAGTGCATCCCTGGATAAGCATCCAGGAGGTATTGTATCCTCTACTGATGATATTAATGTTTCTGATTCTGGTGTTCATGCTACTACTAGTGAATTATGTGATATGTATAAGTTTTCCATGCAACAAGTAAAGTTGCTTGAAAAAACTAACACTGTCTTACAGGAACAGGTAGATAGTCTTGGGCATGATATTTGTAATCTTGCAGGTAACTCCAACATGTTGAAGGAAGAATTTGTGAAGGAAAAGGAGGATTTCCAAGTGCGTATTGTCACTCTGGAAAAACTGAATAATGAACTGGAGACACGGTATCGATCTCTTGTATTGGAACATGAGAAAGTAAAAGCTGAGTTGTTTGCTGCTAACAAACAATTGGTTGGGTTTGGTAAAGCTAGTGATAATCTAAACTCTCTGCTGGGATGGTAAATCCCATTCAGATAAATCTGGCTTAGGTTATGACACATCTGTTCCTCTTTCTACTGCTAGCACCTCCTGTACTACTTTTGTCAGACCAACAGGTATCGCTTCTCCTGCTTCTGTGCAGGTGTCTGGTGTGGTTTCCCCACCCAAGGTCACTCGTGTAAAGCATGTCCCGAAAAAGAATTTTAGACACAAAGGCTTTAAATGTCTAACCTGTGGTCGCATGGGTCACACTTCTGCTTTTTGTTGGAATAATTTGTATCCTGCTCACCATCCTTCTTTTGCAGGTAATTCATATTGGAACAAGTCTTCCACTTTCTCTATGCAGGCTCCATACATGTGGAATGGCTATGCTCCATGGGGCTTACCCAGAACTTCTCCTTATGGAAATCGTCCTCAAGCAACACCCATGCCTACTCCACCTCCACATTTCTGGGATAGGAGTATGGATGCATCCAGGAAAATGGTATCTCACATGGCTCGTTTGGTTGAACCGATGCTTTCATCATGGTATCTTGACAGCGGTTGTTCGCGTCATATGACAGGTGATAAGACTCTAATTGATAATCTGACTCTTGGTTATGGAGGTAAGGTTAGTTTTGGAAATGGTAAAATGCTTCCGGTTGAAGGTAAAGGTAACTTTTCTGAGGTTGGATCGCTCAATAGTCATGAGCTTCTTTTTGTTAAGGGTCTTAAGTCCAATCTATTGAGTATTAGTCAGCTATGTGATGCTAAGTTTAAAGTTGTGTGTGAGGATGATAAGTGTGATGTCTTTGATTCCTATCATGTCTTGGTGTTAACTGGTAGTCGCTCATCTGATAACTGTTTCATTGTCACTACATCCCTTCCGCATCTATATACCTAATTTGCTTATTGGTACTGTCTGTGTTTAGGATGTTTAGGTTTGGTTAATTTTGTTATTGTTGTTGGTATTGAGGACATACTACTTTCTCTATTGTGTGGATTCCATTTTACAGATGTTTCTAGTTTGGCATCTTCAACTGTTTTTCTGTCATGCATAGTTGTAGGGTTACATCATACTCTCTTCGTCTTGGTAGTTTCTTACGTGATGCATTTACATGTAGTTGGATTGTCATTTTGGAATACCTGTATATCTCCAGTCTTATATGATTTTCTTTCATGGTCATCGTCTTCTTTTATATTTCTACACCTCTTGTACGTGGTCAATGACTCACAAAATCCCCAGCCATTTGAATGTCTTGAGAGCATACTCATTTGGCTAAGAACCCGTTGGGGCTGTGAGGGTCATGCTCTGACGGATGCACTCAGGAGATGTTAGTTCTTGTGTTGCACGTTACCATGGTATTGCACTTCTTGAGTGTGTTTTGCCGAAAAGATGTAGGCTACACCCTACCCTCGTGTTTTGGTAAAAGATGGAGGTATTATATACTCCCACACGGGAATGGCATTTGTTTCAAATGGTTTTACAATCAAAAAAAAAAAAAAAAAAAAAAAAAAAAAATGACAAGTGACTTTCACATTTGTCTGGTTGAAAGACAAGAAGAAAAACAATTTTTTGTGTTTCCTTGGTTTTGTTGTGATCCGGTTCACTTTCACATTGGTCTAGTTGCAAGTGACTTTCAATATACTCAATGATCATGTTTTAGTTTGTTTCCGGAGGTTGGTATTGGTCTATCAGTTTCTTCTACATGTTTGCATCATTCTAGTAAGTACCATGGCTTGGTGTATGATGTCGTTCTTCGATTTTGCATTTTCTTGTGGTTGAGGTTTGTTTAAACTGTATTCGGCTATAATTGGAATCCTTACGATAAGTAGAAATGTTTTCTTGTGATGTCTCTCAATATTTGTTTTTGGTAGTTATTTGGTTTATTGTCTGGCTGTTAGGGTGGTTCTTCATTTTCTTACATAAAAAAAAAAAAAAAAAAAAAAGGGTTCGTACGTACGCTCTCAAGACGTTCGTACGTTTAGGGTGACAGATCTTGTGACAACGTACGAACGTTCCTAGAACGTACGAACGTGTGCTATGTCAGAAGTTTTTTTTTGGGGCTCGACGTACGACCGTTCTTAGAACGTACGAACGTCTTTAATACAGTTCGGCCCATTTGCTGTTTAAATTCAAATTTTTGTTAAACCAAAAGTCAACTGTTATATCAATCGTGTTCCCTCTTCTTTGGCACAATACAAGCAGTTACCTTTTTGGTTCCCTTGCTCGTCTTAGGAGATATTCCTCTTCTCTCTTCTTGCGTGTTTTTGTTCTCCTTCTTTGGTGGTTGTTTCTTGCTCAACTCAAGCAGTTTTTTTCTTTTTGGTGTATACTCTGTTCTTACTCAAGTAAGTGAATTCGAATTCTTCTTATATTCTTCTGCTTCTTCTTCTCCTTATTCTCTTAGTATTGTTGGATTGCATGATTGTTCTCTACAGTTTCTTTTAGCTATGTTTTTTTTTATATATATATTTTGTTTGTTTTGGTTGGTGTTCCATTTCATTACTTGAAATTGGTGGATGGTTTGTTTATCTCAATGTCTTGTTGCTTCCTCTCTTATTGTTTATGGTTTGCTTTGTGTTGGGTGCTTGCCATTGCTTCATTGTTGTCCATAGCATGTATCACGATTCTGCACATCAAGTGTTTGATAAAATGCCTCAATGACCTTGCTGTTGTCTATTTCGTCAATTTTCTTACATCTTTGGTTTGTTTGCTGTTGTGATTGTGTAGATAATGGCTTCAAAGCGCGCACGCACCACTCCCACAACCACGGCATCCGTGTCTAAGGGTGCATCATCTTCTCGCGCTCCACGGGGTAGAGGTTCCACTCCGGGCTTGTCGCCTCATCCCCCATCCCTTGGGGCTCATCCTCGGGCTAAGGCCATTGTTCCCGAGCGGTTCTTTGACTTGGGAGAGATCGCTGCCACCCCTCTAGGGGCTTCTCAACTCGGCAACATAGCTTCATTCTTTGAGGCTCGGAATTGGTTAAGGGTGGCTCAACCAATCACCAAGTACTCGGTTGAGCATACGATTGCCTTCTACGAGACGAAGACACCCTCATCGAATCGCTCGAGTTTTTCAGTTTTAATTGAAGGTCGGCGATACACCATTTCTCCGAAGGTGATTCGTGAGGCGTTGGGGATTGATGATGATCTTCTCTCTGAAGAGGCTATTCACGTTAGGTGGCCCATTCCGGATGCGATTCAGATTGACTTTGTAGATCAAGTTCAGAGGATGTTCATCGATGGTGTCACGGAGAGATATCATGCCAAGTTCTACAGCGCCATTCTTCTGCACATGGTTGCTCATTCCAACATCTACCCTACAAGGGGGAACAAGATCATCATGACTGACGACATGGTCAAATTGGTAGTGTGTATGTCGGTGCATCATCTTCATCTTTCTGAGGTCATCTACACACGGATGCTTCAAATCGATGCAGCCAAGGGTACTCTTCCTTTCCCTAGCTTTATAATGACAATACTCAAGCACTTGGGTTTTCAGGGACAATATATGGAGGTGAGCCCTCCGAGGTTTGTTGGTCATGACTGGGTCAATGCCATCAAGAAGGGCTGCCAGTCTAGGAAGGCTGCTTTTGAGTCCGTGGGTGCGCGTCTGACGCATCATCTAATTTGGGGAGGCAGGGCTCTTGTTCGTGATGATGATTTTGATCGGGCACTGACTTCAATTCGCCGTCATCAAGATCATATGGATGCTCGGTTAGATCGTTTTGGAGTCATCCTATCTCAGCATGATGTTATGCTCCGTGATCTTCATAGAATGAACGTAGCTCAGATGCGTCATCTTCAGCTAGACTTTACTCCTATCGACCTGCCTCCATTTCCGGAGGACGTACCTCCAGTTCCAGGTGACATTGATGGTGATGACTCTGATAGAGAGAGTGAGGACGAGGGTGTTGGTGAACACAGTGATGGTGACTCAAAGTCCGAGTAGTTCTTGTTCTGGTTTACTCTCTACATTTTTGTACTTAACATTGCTCTTTTGTTATCTCGTTTTTGTTTCTATACTTAGATGTTGAGTTTGTTATTGGATATTGCTGTTTTAATATTAGTTCTAGTTTCTTTCTGTTTTGCAGTAAATTCCTGCTAATTAGGTAATGGACCTCCCTAATCGGGCTCATGTTCGGTTTATTCTTGTTTTTCCTATATATATAGGAGTCTTCTCTTCTTTTACTCCTATTGTGTCTTCTTACCTCCTTCTAGTTCTCTCTTTGTTCTTCAGAATTCTTCGATGGCAGAATATGAACTTCATGGGGTTTTTGTTCCGGCTGTTGGTTATGTGTCGTTTATGGTAATGGAGTATAAAAACAATGCAAAGGTTTGTCGTTTATGTCGTGTTCCCCATGGGTATGACTATATTCATCGACGTTTCCTTAATCCATGCTTGGTTCATGTCCATCATTGGGAGAGACTACCGGGACATCTTCAAAATCACATCTTGGAGTTGGTTGGGTACCCGAAGGTTCAAGGACTTGCTGCTCCTCTCACCGATTGTGGCTTGGACAGCAGAATTGAGGAGTTATTTTGTACGAGTGAATGGCTGGAGGATTATGATGATCATGTGATAGCTCGGTGGAATAGATCTTCGGCTCGTGCGGAAACTTATTTTTCCAAGCTTCCTCCAGGTCATTGGGAACGAGTTTTTCGAATTCGTTAACTTCAGCTTTATGCTCTGTCTTTATTGTTTCTTATGTTTATGGATTAGTGTGTTTGGCTGTTAGTTGTTTTCCTGAACCTTAAGAATTGGGATAGGTTTTATTTTGTTTTATCTGTTTTTTCTTGCTTGTTTGGCGTTGATTTCTTTTCTTGGTATTTTTTTTCTTTTCCTTATTTTTTTGTTGGTTGATTCTTTTGTTCACTTGTTGTGACAAAAAGGGGGAGATTTATGACTCTAATTACTAACAATTGTCTCTTTGTTGTTAGGATATTTTTGGGTCATGTTTCAGGTATGCTACAAGTATGGGGGAGTGAACGTGTTGATGTTTTAGAGGTTGTACAGTTATGGGGGAGCTTGAGTGTCAAAATTTTGGAGCTCATGAAGTATGGGGGAGTTGCTCGAAGGAACTTTTGGTGATTCCTTGATTGCTTCGAAAATTCTTAGTTGCTTCCGTTCGGTCTCTGATGTTTAAAGCGTCTTGTTCAAGCTGGATAACAAGAATTGGTGACTCGGTACGTGTTCTACCTTGAGTGATTTTGTAGGCATGATTTATAAATGCCATGGTTTGGTTTTGTAAGCACGTTTTATAAGTGCTATTAGAGTCATAGGTTTTTGTCACAAAATCAATGTCAAAGGGGGAGATTGAAACCGGCACGAAGTGGTTTGACATCAATTTTGTAACATTGGTCGTCATTGGTTATTTCGCTTTGAGTTCATTGTTAAGAAAACCTTGTTGTACGCGCGTCGTTCCGTGTCCTTGTCTTCGCGTCGTGTGTCACAAGTATCATGTTTGAGTCAGGACGTACGTACGTATGGTATGTCAGCAGAAAGCTAGTTTGGTCTGGACGTACGTACTCCTTTAGAACGTTCGTACGTTTAGGTAGTCAGCAGGTTTATTTCGGTTTGAGACGTACGAACGTCATATCGACGTACGTACGTCCAATGTTGGTTTTCACAAATTCGGCCCATTTTCCTTGGTTTTCAACCCTAAGTATAAATAGGGTTTATCTTCCAAAGAACAAGTCAGTTCTTTGGCCATCCATTGTTCTTCTAGTTCTGGAGTTTTGGTTTAGGTTTTGGTATTGAAAGTGTTTGTGGCTATTGAACTCCACGGTTCGCGAGGACAACCGTGGACGTTTCCCTTATTGGGTTTTACCACGTTAAAAATTTCTGTGTGTTCTTTACTTTATGCGTATTGTTTGATTGGTTGAATATTCAATTATTATATAAGCACTATTTGTAGTTTTACACTTAACTCGGGGCGTTCTAAGGTGAAAAAACAACGTTCCGTCCGTAAAAACGAGATTTATGTCCTTCCGTTCGGTCGGCATTTACTCTGTTTTCTGTCCGAACTTGGAAATGGACGAAACTCACTTGTTTTGTAATCTAAAACCTCAAGATCAACAAGGCTTAGCCAGGACTATTTAAGGCTAATTTCGAACATTTGGACCATGGGAACGGGGTTTTGTCCGGACATTCGGCTTGGTATGTACTCGATTTTTGTTCCGAACTTATAAGTGGACGAAACACACATGTTTTCGCATGGAAAACGATAAACCTAAGAGACTAGCCACTCCATTACTTAACTCGGGGCGTTCTGAGGTAAAAAAACAACGTTCCGTCCGTAAAAACGAGATTTATGTCCGTCCGTTCGGTCGGCATTTACTCCGTTTTCGGTCCGAACTTGGAAATGGACAAAACTCACTTGTTTTGGAATCTAAAACCTCAAGATCGACAAGGCTTAGCGGAGACGTTTTAAGGCCAATATAAAACATTTGGACCATGGGAACGGGGTTTTGTCCGGACATTCGGCTTGGTATGTACTCGATTTTTGTTTCGAACTTATAAGTGGACGAAACACACATGTTTTCGCATGGAAAACGATACACCTAAGAGACTAGCCACTCCATTGCTTAACTCGGGGCGTTCTGAGGTGAAAAAACAACGTTCCGTCCGTAAAAACGAGATTTATGTCCGTCCGTTCGGTCGGCATTTACTCGGTTTTCGGTCCGAACTTGGAAATGGACGAAACTCACTTGTTTTGGAATCTAAAACCTCAGGATCGACAAGGCTTAGCCAAGACTATTTAAGGCCAATATAGAACAATTGGACCATGGGAACGGGGTTTTGTCCGGACATTCGGCTTGGTATGTACTCTATTTTTGTTCCGAACTTATAAGTGGACGAAACACACATGTTTTCGCAAGGAAAACGATACACCTATGAGACTAGCCACTCCATTACTTTACTCGGGGCATTATAAGGTGAAAAAAACAAAGTTCCGTCAGTAAATACGACATTTATGTCCGTCCGTTCGGTCGGCATTTACTTCGTTTTCGGTCCGAACTTGGAAATGGACGAAACTCACTTGTTTTGGAATCTAAAACCTCAAGATCGACAAGGCTTAACTAGGACTATTTAAGGCCAATATAGAACATTTGGACCATGGGAACGGGGTTTTGTCCGGACATTCGGCTTGGTATGTACTCGATTTTTGTTCCGAATTTATAAGTGGACGAAACACACATGTTTACGCATGGAAAACGATACACCTAAGAGAATAGACACTCCATTACTTAACTCGGGGCGTTCTGAGGTGAAAAAACAACGTTCCGTCCGTAAAAACGAGATTTATGTCCGTCCGTTCGGTCGGCATTTACTCCGTTTACGGTCCGAACTTGGAAATGGACGAAACTCACTTGTTTTGGAATCTAAAACCTCAAGATCGACAAGGCTTAGCCAGGACTATTTAAGGCCAATATAGAACAGTTGGACCATGGGAACGGGGTTTTGTCCGGACATTCGGCTTGGTATGTACTCGATTTTTGTTCCGAACTTATAAGTGGACGAAACACACATGTTTACGCATGGAAAACGATTCACCTAAGAGACTAGCCACTCCATTACTTAACTCGGGGCGTTCTGAGGTGGAAAAACAACGTTCCGTCCGTAAAAACGAGATTTTTGTCTGTTCGGTCGGCATTTACTCGGTTTTCAGTCCGTACTTTGAAATGGACGAAACTCACTTGTTTTGGAATCTAAAACCTCAAGATCGACAAGGCTTAGCCAAGACTATTTAAGGCCAATATAGAACATTTGGACCATGGAAACGGGGTTTTGTCCGGACATTCGGCTTGGTATGTACTCTATTTTTGTTCCGAACTTATAAGTTGACGAAACACACATGTTTTCGCATGAAAAACGATACACCTAAGAGACTAGCCACTCTATTACTTTACTCGAGGCATTCTAAGGTGAAAAAAAACAACAATCCGTCCGTAAAAACGAGGTTTATGTCCGTCCGTTCGGTCGGCATTTACTCGGTTTTCGGTCTGAACTTGGAAATGGACGAAACTCACTTGTTTTGGAATCTAAAACCTCAAGATCGACAAGGCTTAGCCAGGACTATTTAAGGCCAATATAGAACAGTTGGACCATGGGAACGGGGTTTTGTCCGGACATTCGGCTTGGTATGTACTCGATTTTCGTTCCGAACTTATAAGTGGATGAAACACACATGTTTTCGCATGGAAAACGATACACCTAAGAGACTAGCCACTCCATTACTTAACTCGGGGCGTTCTAATGTGAAAAAAACAACGTTACGTCAGTAAAAACGAGATTTATGTCCGTCCGTTCGGTCGGTATTTACTCGGTTTTCCGTCCGAACTTGGAAATGAACGAAACTCACTTGTTTTGGAATCTAAAACCTCAAGATCGACAAGGCTTAGCCAGGACTATTTAAGGCCAATATCTAACAGTTGGACCATGGGAACGGGGTTTTGTCCGGACATTCGGCTTGGTATGTACTCTATTTTTGTTCCGAACTTATAAGTGGACGAAACACACATGTTTTCGCATGGAAAACGATACACCTAAGAGACTAGCCACTCCATTCCTTAACTCGGGGCGTTCTAAGGTGAAAAAACAACGTTCCGTCCGCAAAAACGAGATTTATGTCCGTCCGTTCGGTCAGCATTTACTCGATTTTCGGTCCGAACTTGGAAAAGGACGAAACTCACTTGTTTTGAAATCTAAAACCTCAAGATCAACAAGGCTTAGCCAGGACTATTTAAGGCCAATATAGAACATTTGGACCATGGGAACGGGGTTTTTGCCTGGACATTCGGCTTGGTATGTACTCGATTTTTGTTCCGAACTTATAAGTGGACGAAACACACATGTTTTCGCATGGAAAACGATACACCTAAGAGACTAGCCACACCATTGCTTAATTCTTGGCGTTCTAAGGTGAAAAAACAACGTTCCGTCCGTAAAAACGAGATTTATGTCCGTCAGTTCGGTCGGGATTTACTCTGTTTTCTGTCCGAACTTGGAAATTGACGAAACTCACTGTTTTGGAATCTAAAACCTCAAGATCAACAAGACTTAGCCAGGACTATTTAAGGTTAATTTTGAACATTTGGACCATGGGAACGGGGTTTTGTCCGGACATTCGGCTTGGTATGTACTCGATTTTTGTTCCGAACTTATAAGTGGACGAAACACACATTTTTTTCGCATCGAAAACGATACACCAAAGAGACTAGCTACTCCATTGCTTAACTCGGGGCATTCTAAGGTGAAAAAACAACGTTCGTCCGTAAAAACGAGATTTATGACCGTCCGTTCGGTCGACATTTACTCCGTTTTCTGTCCGAACTTGGAAATGGACGAAACTCACTTGTTTTGGAATTTAAACCCTCAAGATCGACAAGGCTTAGCCAGGACTATTTAAGGCTAATATCGAACATTTGGACCATGGGAACGGGGTTTTGTCCGGACATTCGGCCTGGTATGTACTCGATTTTTGTTCCGAACTTATAAGTGGACGAAACACACATGTTTTCGCATGGAAAACGATACACCTAAGAGACTAGCCACTCCATTACTTAACTCGGGGCGTTCTGAGGTGAAAAAACAACGTTCCGTCCGTAAAAACGAGATTTATGTCCGTCCGTTCGGTCGGCATTTACTCGGTTTTCGGTCCGAACTTGGAAATGGGCGAAAGTCACTTGTTTTGGAATGTAAACTTCAAGATCGACAAGGCTTAGGCGGGACATTTTAAGGCCAATATAGAACATTTGGACCATAGGAACGGGGTTTATCCGGACATTCGGCTTGGTATGTACTCGATTTTATTCCGAACTTATAAGTGGACGAAACACACATGTTTTCGCATGGAAAACGATACACCTAAGAGACTAGCTACTCCATTGCTTAACTCGGGGCATTTTAAGGTGAAAAAACAACGTTCCGTCCGTAAAAACGAGATTTATGTCCGTCAGTTCGGTCGGGATTTACTCTGTTTTCTGTCCGAACTTAGAAAATGGATGAAACTCACTTGTTTTGGAATCTAAAACCTCAAGATCAACAAGACTTAGACAGGACTATTTAAGGCTAATTTCGAACATTTGGACCATGGGAACGGGGTTTTGTCCGGACATTCGGCCTGGTATGTACTCGATTTTTGTTCGGAACTTATAAGTGGACGAAACACATGTTATCGCATGGAAAACGATACACCTAAGAGACTAGCCACTCCATTACTTAACTCGGGGCGTTCTGAGGTGAAAAAACAACGTTCCGTCCGTAAAAATGAGATTTATGTCCGTCCATTCGGTCGGCATTTACTCCGTTTCGGTCCGAACTTGGAAATGGACAAAACTCACTTGTTTTGGAATCTAAAACCTCAAGATCGACAAGGCTTAGCGGAGACGTTTTAAGGCCAATATCGAACATTTAGAGACCATGGGAACGGGGTTTGTCCGGACATTCGGCTTGGTTAATTACTCGATTTTTGTTCCGAATTATAATTGGACGAAACACAACATGTTTTCGCATCGAAAAACGATACACCAAAGAGACTAGCTACTCCATTGCTTAACTCGTGGCTTTCTAAGGTGAAAAAAACAACGTTCCGTCCGTAAAAAACGAGATTTATGTCCGTCCGTTCGGTCGACATTTACATCCGTTTTCTGTCCGACTTGAAATGGACGAAACTCACTTGTTTTGGAATTTAAAACCCTCAAGATCGACAAGGCTTATCCAGGACTATTTAAGGCTAATATCAAACATTTGGACCATGGGAACGGGGTTTTGTCCGGACATTCGGCCTGGTATGTCTCGATTTTTGTTCCGAACTATAAAGTGGACGAACACACATGTTTTCGCATGGAAAACGATACACCTAAGAGACTAGCTACCCATTGCTTA
>JAJHQE010000025.1:32844-52382 GCA_020826895.1 Aquilegia kansuensis
CCGGACGTTCGGCTTGGTATGTACTCGATTTTTGTTCCGAACTTATAAATGGACGAAACACACATGTTTTTGCATGGAAAACGATACACCTAAGAGACTAGACACTCAATAGCTTAACCCGGGGCGTTCTAAGGCGAAAAAACAACGTTCCGTCCGTAAAAACGAGTTTTATTCCGTCCGTTCGGTCGACATTTACTCGGTTTTTTGTCCGAACTTGGAAATGGACGAAACTCACTTGTTTTGGAATCTAAAAACCTCAAGATCGATAAGGATTAGCCGGGAGCCGGGACGTTTTAAGGCCAATATAGAACATTTGGACCATGGGAACGGGGTTTTGTCCGGACGTTCGGCTTGGTATGTACTCGATTTTTGTTCCGAACTTATAAAGGACGAAACACACTGTTTTTGCATGGAAAACGATACACCTAAGAGACTAGACACTCAATAGCTTAACCCGGGGCGTTTAAGGCGAAAAAACAACGTTCCGTCATTAAAAACGAGTTTTATGTCCGTCCGTTCGAGCGACATTTACTCGGTTTTCGTCCGAACTTGGAAATGGACGAACTCACTTTTTTGGAATCTAAAACCTCAAGATCGACAAGGCTTAGCCGGGACGTTTAAGGCCAATATTGACATTTGGACCATGGGAACGGGGTTTTGTCCGGATGTTCGGCTTGGTATGTACTCGATTTTTGTTCCGAACTTATTAATGGACGAAACACACATGTTTTGCATGGAAAACGATACACCTAAGAGACTAGACACTCAATAGCTTAACCCGGGGCGTTCTAAGGCGAAAAAACAACGTTCCGTCCGTAAAACGAGTTTTATGTCCGTCCGTTCGGTCGACATTTACTCTGTTTTTTGTCCGAACTTGGAAAAGGACGAAACTCACTTGTTCTGGAATCTAAAACCTCAAGATCGACAAGGCTTAGCCGTGACGTTTTAAGGCAAATATAGAACATTTGGACAATGGGAACGGGGTTTTGTCGGACGTTCGGCTTGGTATATACTCGATTTTTGTTCCGAACTTATAAATGGACGAAACACACATGTTTTTTGCATGGAAAACGATACACCTAAGAGACTAGACACTTAATAGCTTAACCTGGGGAGTTCTAAGGCGAAAAAACAACGTTCCATCCGTAAAAACGAGTTTTATGTCCGTCCGTTCGGTCGACATTTACTCTTGTTTTTTGTCCGAACTTGGAAATGGACGAAACTCACTGTTTTCGAATCTAAAACTCAAGATCGGTAAGGATTAGCCAGGACGTTTTAAGGCCAATATAGAACATTTGGACCATGGGAACGGGGTTTTGTCCGGACGTTCGGCTTGGTATGTACTCGATTTTTGTTCCGAACTTATAAATGGACGAAACACACATGTTTTTGCATNCGGGGTTTTTGCCGGACGTTCGGCTTGGTATGACTCGATTTTTGTTCCGAACTTATAAATGGACGAAAACACACCTGTTTTTGCATGGAAAGGCTACACCCTAAGAGACTAGACCGCTCAATAGCTTAACCGGGGCGTTCAAAGGCGAAAAAACAACGTTCCGTCCGTAAAACGAGTTTTATGTCCGTCCGTATCGGTCGACATTTACTCGGTTTTTTGTCCGAACTTGGAAATGGACGAAACTCACTTGTTTTGGAATCTAAAACCTCAAGATCGACAAGGCTTAGCCGTGACGTTTTTAAGGCCAATATAGAATCATTTGGACCATGGGAACGGGGTTTGTCCGGACGTTCGGCTTGGTATGTACTCGATTTTTGTTCCGAACTTATAAATGGACGAAAACACACATGTTTTTTGCATGGAAAACGATACACCTAAGAGACTAGACACTCAATAGCTTAACCCGGGAGTCTATGGCGAAAAAAACAACGTTCCGTCCGTAAAAACACGTTTTATGTCCGTCCGTTCGGTCGACATTTACTCGGTTTTCGGTCCGAACTTGGAAATGGACGAAACTCACTTGTTTTGGAATCTAAAACCTCAAGATCGACAAGGATTAGCCGGGACGTTTTAAGGCCAATATAGAAACATTTGGACCATGGGAACGGGGTTTTGTCCGGACGTTCGGCTTGGTATGTACTCGATTTTTGTTCTGAACTTATTAATGGACGAAACACACATGTTTTTGCATGGAAAACGATACACCTAAGAGACTAGACACTCAATAGCTTAACCCGGGGCGTTCTAAGGCGAAAAAACAACGTTCCGTCCGTAAAAACGAGTTTTATGTCCGTCCGTTCGGTCGACATTTACTCGGTTTTCGGTCCGAACTTGGAAATGGACGAAACTCACTTGTTTTGGAATCTAAAACCTCAAGATCGCTAAGGATTAGCCGGACGTTTTAAGGCCAATATAAAACATTTGGACCATGGGAACGGGGTTTTGTCCGGACGTTCGGCTTGGTATGTACTCGATTTTTGTTCCAAACTTATAAATGGACGAAACACACATGTTTTTGCATGGAAAACGATACACCTAAGAGACTAGACACTCAATAGCTTAACCCGGGGAGTTCTATGGCGAAAAAAACAACGTTCCGTCCGTAAAAACACAGTTTTATGTCCGTCCGTTCGGTCGACATTTACTCGGTTTTCGGTCCGAACTTGGAAATGGACGAAACTCACTTGTTTTGGAATCTAAAACCTCAAGATCGAAAGGATTAGCCGGGACGTTTTAAGGCCAATATAAAACATTTGGACCATGGGAACGGGGTTTGTCCGGACGTTCGGCTTGGTATGTACTCGATTTTTGTTCCGAACTTATAAATGGACGAAACACACATGTTTTTGCATGGAAAACGATACACTAAGAGACTAGACACTCAATAGCTTATCCCGGGAGTTCTAATGGCGAAAAAACAACGTTCCGTCCGTAAAAACGAGTTTTATGTCCGTCCGTTCGGTCGACATTTACTCGGTTTTTCGGTCCGAACTTGGAAAATGGACGAAACTCACTTGTTTTGGAATCTAAAACCTCAAGATCGACAAGGATTAGCCGGGACGTTTTAAGGCCAATATAGAACATTTGGACCATGGAGACGGGGTTTTGTCCGGACGTTCGGCTTGGTATGTACTCGATTTTTGTTCCTAACTTATTAATGGACGAACACACATGTTTTTGCATGGAAAACGATACACCTAAGAGACTAGACACTCAATAGCTTAACCCGGGGCGTTCTAAGGCGAAAAAACAGCGTTCCGTCCGTAAAAACGAGTTTTATGTCCGTCCGTGTCGGTCGACATTTACTCGGTTTTTGGTCCGAACTTGGAAATGGACGAAACTCACTTGTTTTGGAATCTAAAACCTCAAGATCGATAAGGATTAGCCGGGACGTTTTTAAGGCCAATATAAAACATTTGGACCATGGGAACGGGGTTTTTGCCCGGACGTTCGGCTTGGTATGTACTCGATTTTTGTTCCGAACTTATAAATGGACGAAACACACATGTTTTTGCATGGAAAACGATACACCTAAGAGACTAGACACTCAATAGCTTAACCCGGGGAGTTCTATGGCGAAAAAACAACGTTCCGTCCGTACAAACGAGTTTTATGTCCGTCCGTTTGGTCGACATTTACTCGGTTTTCGGTCCGACTTGGAAATGGAAGAAACTCACTTGTTTTGGAATCTAAAACCTCAAGATCGACAAGGCTTAGCCGTGACGTTTTAAGGCCAATATAGAACATTTGGACCATGGGAACGGGGTTTTGTCCGGACGTTCGGCTTGGTATGTACTCGATTTTTGTTTCCGAACTTATAAATGGACGAAACACACATGTTTTTGCATGAAAACGATACACCTAAGAGACTAGACACTCAATAGCTTAACCCGGGGCGTTCAAAGGCGAAAAAACAACGTTCCGTCCGTACAAAACGAGTTTATGTCCGTCCGTTCGGTCGACATTTACTCGGTTTTTTTGTCCGAACTTGGAAATGGACGAAACTCACTTGTTTTGGAATCTAAAACCTCAAGATCGACTAAGGATTAGCCGTGACATTTTAAGGCCAATATAGAACATTTGGACCATGGAACGGGGTTTTGTCCGGACGTTCGGCTTGGTATGTACTTCGATTTTTGTTCCGAACTTATAATGGACGAAACACACATGTTTTTTTGCATGGAAAACGATACACCTAAGAGACTAGACACTCAATAGCTTAACCCGGGGAGTTCTATGGCGAAAAAACCAATGTTTCCGTCCGTAAAAACACGTTTTATGTCCGTCCGTTCGGTCGACATTTACTCGGTTTTCGGTCCGAACTTGGAAATGGACGAAACTCAACTTGTTTTGGAATCTAAAACCTCAAAGATCGAAAAGGATTAGCGGGGACGTTTTAAGGCCAATATAAACCATTTGGACCATGGGAACGGGGTTTTGTCCGGACGTTCGGCTTGGTATGTACTCGATTTTTGTTCTGAACTTATTAATGGACGAAACACACATGTTTTTGCATGGAAAACGAACACCTAAGAGACTAGACACTCAATAGCTTACCCGGGGCGTTCTAAGGCGAAAAAAACAGCGTTCCGTCCGTAAAAAAACGAGTTTATGTCCGTCCGTTTGGTCGACATTTACTCGGTTTCGGTCCGAACTTGGAAATGGACGAAACTCACTTGTTTTGGAATCTAAAACCTCAAGATCGATAAGGATTAGCCGGGACGTTTTAACGCCAATATAAAAATTTGGACTCAATGAAGTCGTGAAGAAAGCTTGGCAGGTGAAAGTGCATGGGAACCCTATGTATGTACTCATGGCCAAGTTAAAACAGTTAAAGCTGAACTGATTGAGTGGAATAAAAATAAAGTGGGCAATGTGAATGACAGACTCAATGTTACAAGGCAGGCAGTTGATCACTTGCAAACAGCTCTTCAGGGCGACCCATTGAATCCAACTTTGATACAACAGGAGAGACAAGCCATTAAAGCTCATGTAATTGCTACTAGGGCTGAGGAGGCAGTGCTGAAGCAAAAATCAAGAGAGAATGTAGTGACATTGGGGGATGGGAATTCAAAGTATTTTTTAATTCTGTTGCAGCAAGAAGAATGATGAACAAGATTACTTGTCTAAGGGACACTCAAGGGAACATAGTTGATGACATGGAGGATATTGGAGCATGTGTGTCAAGTATTATGAAGAATTGTATAGCCCAGAGGAGCTGCCAGGAATAGACTTTAGTATGTTTGATGATATACAACCAGCTGATCAGATTAATTCACAGACTTGTGGAGCCCTTGTGAAGGATATTACTAGAGATGAAATTGTGGAGGCCCTAGCCAACATTGATAGTGAAAAAGTCCAGGAGCAGATGGCTTTACTTCTTTGTTCTTCAAGCATGCATGGAGAGTTATAAAAGAGGATTTTGTGAGAGCAATTCAGAATTTTTTTAAGTCCAATAGAATGCTAGCTGAAGTGAATTCTACATGTATTACACTTATCCCTAAGAATGCTAGTCCCTCATCCTTGGGTGACTATAGACCAATATCATGTTGTGGGGTGGTCTATAAGTGTATTACAAAAATAATGACTAATAGGATGAAGTTGTTTATTGCTGATGTGGTGGATCTTAGTCAATCGGCGTTCATTGCTGGTAGATACATTCAAGACAAACATACTTCTATCCCAAGAGTTGCTACATAATTATCATAGAGACCATGGCCCTCCAAGATGTGCAGCAAAGGTGGATCTCAAGAAGGCATATGATTCAGTGAGATGGGAGGCGGTGGAGTTTGCTCTTAGAAGGGTGGGAGTCCCGGAGAAGTTTGTTAGGTGGATCATGGCTTGTGTTGAATCTCCACATTTCTCAATTATGCTGAATGGTGCACCATATGGCTACCTTAAAGGAAGGAGGGGAATTAGACAGGGAGATCCTATGTCACCTTATCTCTTTGTTATGGTTATGGACTTGTTCAGCTCACTAATGCATGAAAGTGTGAGAAGGGAAGAGTTTACTCTACATTATAGGTGTAATAATCCTATTATTACGCACCTTGCATTTGCAGATGATCTTATTGCTTTCATGCATGGAGATGTCCACACAGCTGCTAGTTTAGTTAGTACACTTCACAAGTTCAAGTTGAGTACAGGGCTGGAGATAAATACAGCTAAGAGTCAGGTGTTCTTTGCAGGGCTGGATGCACAACAACGCAATGAAATCACAGCAGTATTGCGATTCCCTCAAGGTACCCTTCCTGTCAAGTATTTGGGATTACCTCTCATTACTTCCAGACTCAATTCCATAGACTGTCTACCATTGATTGAGAAGATATCCAAGAGGATACAATGTTGGAAAGGAAAGCCGTTGTCATACGCGGGAAGATTGCAATTGCTTAAGTCAGTTTTGAATAACTTGAGTGTGTACTGGACATCCTCTTTTATGCTGCCTCATGCAACCATTTCAGAGATCAACAAGATGTGCAGGAATTTTTTATGGAAAGGGCCGGATTGTACAACATCTCATGCTTTAATCAGCTGGAAAGATGTATGCTTACCATTCAATGAAGGGGGACTTGGGATTAGAGACTTAGAGGCTGCAAATCATGCAGCCACAATGAGACACATATGGCACATCATTAGTAAGAAGAAGAACTTGTGGGTGCAATGGGTGAATGCTAAACTGATCAGGGGCAGGGATTTTTGGCAACTTAAAGTACCTAAGGATTGTTCTTGGAGTTGGAGAAGTATCTTGAAAGTGAGAAAGGAAGCAGCAATATGTACTACACAGTTGATTGGTGATGGTGAGAGCACAAAAATATGGTTAGATCCATGGCATCCGAGTGGAATATTGGCGGAGCATTTTCCTGGTTCCTTAATATATAGCTCGACTTGCGGGAAGCATGCTAAGGTGTCTAAATTAATTCAGAATGGAGAATGGTATGTTCCTCATAATATCAGAATACATGTACCTGAATTACTTAACCATTTAAATCAGGTAACTATAGGTGGTGGAGATGATGAAACAGTATGGAACGTCTCTTTATCTGGGCAATACACACTAAAAGATACATATGAGGCAGTAAGAAGTACCAAGGCACCAGTAAAATGGCATAAGATTGTTTGGTTTGCGAATAGGATTCCAAGGCATTCCTTTGTGACCTGGATGGTTTTGAGGCAATGTATTAAAACTCTTGCAAGACTGAAGCAGCAAGGGGTAGTACAATCTGATATGTGTGTGCTGTGTTGGAGGGAATGTGGAACAGAACAACATTTATTCTTCGAATGTACCTATGCGAGGAGTGCATGGAATTCAATACTATGTTCAGCTGGTATTACAAGACAACAATATGCTGACTGGGGGAGTGAAATTCAATGGTTGATAGACAAAACAAGAGGTAAAGGACCAGGAAGTGACGCGTTAAAACTTTGCTTCAATGGTTATGTATACTGGCTATGGAGACAAAGGAATGATAGGATATTTGAACAGAAGAGTATGGTGGCAACTCATCTAGCACAATTGGTATTGAAGGATGTCAAGCTCAAGCTACAGGCATTACAGTACAAGATGAAGGAAGGACCTGAAAGAGACAGGTTAATCAATATATGGCATATTGATATTGCAAAGGACAATGCTCAGACTATTTATTGTCAATGGCAAGCAGCTGAAGAGGGTGTGACCACTCTGAACACTGATGGAACCTGGAAGGATGGCAATGGTGGCTGGGCTGCAGTCCTAAGGGATCATACTGGGACTGTGGTGGCAGCTTCTAGGGGCAAAGCAAGATTCAACAACATTGCAGCTATTGAACTGCAAGCATTGGAGGAAGGACTGAAACTAGCACATAGACATACTGTTAAGAGGATCAGGGCACAAACGGACTCCTCTAATGTGGTGTCGTTCATGAAGGAAAAGGCAGGACAACCATGGGAGCTGAAGCATACTATAGCCAACATCAGGACATTGATCAGCAAATTAGAGCTTTTCTCGTTGAAGCATGTTTACAGGGAGGCCAACCAGCTGGCAGATGCATTGGCAGCAAACATACCTACTATTATGTGTGTAGATTTAATTCCCAATTCCTTTTCACAGGACATTAGAACCATTGTATATAATGATGCTATAGGCACAAAGTATTTGCGATTGTAACCGGTTGGACATTATTTTTTTATATGAAACGAGGTAAGGGACCTACGTAAAAACCCTGCTTGCCTACCAAAAAAAAAAAAAAAAAAAAAAAAAAATTTGGACCATGGGAACGGGGTTTTGTCCGGACGTTCGGCTTGGTATGTACTCGATTTTTGTTCCGAACTTATAAATGGACGAAACACACATGTTTTTGCATGGAAAACGATACACCTAAGAGACTAGACACTCAATAGCTTAACCCGGGGAGTTCTATGGCGAAAAAACAACGTTCCGTCCGTACAAACGAGTTTTATGTCCGTCCGTTTGGTCGACATTTACTCGGTTTTCGGTCCGAACTTGGAAATGGACGAAACTCACTTGTTTTGGAATCTAAAACCTCAAGATCGACAAGGCTTAGCCGTGACGTTTTAAGGCCAATATAGAACATTTGGACCATGGGAACGGGGTTTTGTCCGGACGTTCGGCTTGGTATGTACTCGATTTTTGTTCCGAACTTATAAATGGACGAAACACACATGTTTTTGCATGGAAAACGATACACCTAAGAGACTAGACACTCAATAGCTTAACCCGGGGCGTTCAAAGGCGAAAAAACAACGTTCCGTCCGTAAAAACGAGTTTTATGTCCGTCCGTTCGGTCGACATTTACTCGGTTTTTTGTCCGAACTTGGAAATGGACGAAACTCACTTGTTTTGGAATCTAAAACCTCAAGATCGACAAGGCTTAGCCGGGACGTTTTAAGGCCAATATAGAACATTTGGACCATGGGAACGGGGTTTTGTCCGGACGTTCGGCTTGGTATGTACTCGATTTTTGTTCCGAACTTATAAATGGACGAAACACACATGTTTTTGCATGGAAAACGATACACCTAAGAGACTAGACACTCAATAGCTTAACCCGGGGAGTTCTATGGCGAAAAAACAACGTTCCGTCCGTAAAAACACGTTTTATGTCCGTCCGTTCGGTCGACATTTACTCGGTTTTCGGTCCGAACTTGGAAATGGACGAAACTCACTTGTTTTGGAATCTAAAACCTCAAGATCGATAAGGCTTAGCCGTGACGTTTTAAGGCCAATATAAAACATTTGGACCATGGGAACGGGGTTTTGTCCGGACGTTCGGCTTGGTATGTACTCGATTTTTGTTCCGAACTTATAAATGGACGAAACACACATGTTTTTGCATGGAAAACGATACACCTAAGAGACTAGACACTCAATAGCTTAACCCGGGGCGTTCTAAGGCGAAAAAACAACGTTCCGTCCGTAAAAACGAGTTTTATGTCCGTCCGTTCGGTCGACATTTACTCGGTTTTTTGTCCGAACTTGGAAATGGACGAAACTCACTTGTTTTGGAATCTAAAACCTCAAGATCGACAAGGCTTAGCCGGGACGTTTTAAGGCCAATATAGAACATTTGGACCATGGGAACGGGGTTTTGTCCGGACGTTCGGCTTGGTATGTACTCGATTTTTGTTCCGAACTTATAAATGGACGAAACACACATGTTTTTGCATGGAAAACGATACACCTAAGAGACTAGACACTCAATAGCTTAACCCGGGGAGTTCTATGGCGAAAAAACAACGTTCCGTCCGTAAAAACACGTTTTATGTCCGTCCGTTCGGTCGACATTTACTCGGTTTTCGGTCCGAACTTGGAAATGGACGAAACTCACTTGTTTTGGAATCTAAAACCTCAAGATCGATAAGGATTAGCCGGGACGTTTTAAGGCCAATATAAAACATTTGGACCATGGGAACGGGGTTTGTCCGGACGTTCGGCTTGGTATGTACTCGATTTTTGTTCCGAACTTATAAATGGACGAAACACACATGTTTTTGCATGGAAAACGATACACCTAAGAGACTAGACACTCAATAGCTTAACCCGGGGAGTTCTATGGCGAAAAAACAACGTTCCGTCCGTAAAAACACGTTTTATGTCCGTCCGTTCGGTCGACATTTACTCGGTTTTCGGTCCGAACTTGGAAATGGACGAAACTCACTTGTTTTGGAATCTAAAACCTCAAGATCGATAAGGATTAGCCGGGACGTTTTAAGGCCAATATAAAACATTTGGACAATGGGAACGGGGTTTTGTCCGGACGTTCGGCTTGGTATGTACTCGATTTTTGTTCCGAACTTATAAATGGACGAAACACACATGTTTTTGCATGGAAAACGATACACCTAAGAGACTAGACACTCAATAGCTTAACCCGGGGCGTTCTAAGGCGAAAAAACAACGTTCCGTCCGTAAAAACGAGTTTTATGTCCGTCCGTTCGGTCGACATTTACTCGGTTTTTTGTCCGAACTTGGAAATGGACGAAACTCACTTGTTTTGGAATCTAAAACCTCAAGATCGATAAGGATTAGCCGGGACGTTTTAAGGCCAATATAAAACATTTGGACCATGGGAACGGGGTTTTGTCCGGACGTTCGGCTTGGTATGTACTCGATTTTTGTTCCGAACTTATAAATGGACGAAACACACATGTTTTTGCATGGAAAACGATACACCTAAGAGACTAGACACTCAATAGCTTAACCCGGGGAGTTCTATGGCGAAAAAACAACGTTCCGTCCGTAAAAACGAGTTTTATGTCCGTCCGTTCGGTCGACATTTACTCGGTTTTCGGTCCGAACTTGGAAATGGACGAAACTCACTTGTTTTGGAATCTAAAACCTCAAGATCGACAAGGCTTAGCCGTGACGTTTTAAGGCCAATATAGAACATTTGGACCATGGGAACGGGGTTTTGTCCGGACGTTCGGCTTGGTATGTACTCGATTTTTGTTCCGAACTTATAAATGGACGAAACACACATGTTTTTGCATGGAAAACGATACACCTAAGAGACTAGACACTCAATAGCTTAACCCGGGGCGTTCAAAGGCGAAAAAACAACGTTCCGTCCGTAAAAACGAGTTTTATGTCCGTCCGTTCGGTCGACATTTACTCGGTTTTTTGTCCGAACTTGGAAATGGACGAAACTCACTTGTTTTGGAATCTAAAACCTCAAGATCGATAAGGATTAGCCGGGACGTTTTAAGGCCAATATAAACATTTGGACCATGGGAACGGGGTTTTGTCCGGACGTTCGGCTTGGTATGTACTCGATTTTTGTTCCGAACTTATAAATGGACGAAACACACATGTTTTTGCATGGAAAACGATACACCTAAGAGACTAGACACTCAATAGCTTAACCCGGGGAGTTCTATGGCGAAAAAACAACGTTCCGTCCGTAAAAACGAGTTTTATGTCCGTCCGTTCGGTCGACATTTACTCGGTTTTCGGTCCGAACTTGGAAATGGACGAAACTCACTTGTTTTGGAATCTAAAACCTCAAGATCGACAAGGATTAGCCGGGACGTTTTAAGGCCAATATAAAACATTTGGACCATGGGAACGGGGTTTTGTCCGGACGTTCGGCTTGGTATGTACTCGATTTTTGTTCTGAACTTATTAATGGACGAAACACACATGTTTTTGCATGGAAAACGATACACCTAAGAGACTAGACACTCAATAGCTTAACCCGGGGCGTTCTAAGGCGAAAAAACAACGTTCCGTCCGTAAAAACGAGTTTTATGTCCGTCCGTTCGGTCGACATTTACTCGGTTTTCGGTCCGAACTTGGAAATGGACGAAACTCACTTGTTTTGGAATCTAAAACCTCAAGATCGATAAGGATTAGCCGGGACGTTTTAAGGCCAATATAAAAAATTTGGACTCAATGAAGTCGTGAAGAAAGCTTGGCAGGTGAAAGTGCATGGGAACCCTATGTATGTACTCATGGCCAAGTTAAAACAAGTTAAAGCTGAACTGATTGAGTGGAATAAAAATAAAGTGGGCAATGTGAATGACAGACTCAATGTTACAAGGCAGGCAGTTGATCACTTGCAAACAGCTCTTCAGGGCGACCCATTGAATCCAACTTTGATACAACAGGAGAGACAAGCCATTAAAGCTCATGTAATTGCTACTAGGGCTGAGGAGGCAGTGCTGAAGCAAAAATCAAGAGAGAATGTAGTGACATTGGGGGATGGGAATTCAAAGTATTTTTTTAATTCTGTTGCAGCAAGAAGAATGATGAACAAGATTACTTGTTTAAGGGACACTCAAGGGAACATAGTTGATGACATGGAGGATATTGGGAGCATGTGTGTCAAGTATTATGAAGAATTGTATAGCCCAGAGGAGCTGCCAGGAATAGACTTTAGTATGTTTGATGATATACAACCAGCTGATCAGATTAATTCACAGACTTGTGGAGCCCTTGTGAAGGATATTACTAGAGATGAAATTGTGGAGGCCCTAGCCAACATTGATAGTGAAAAAAGTCCAGGAGCAGATGGCTTTACTTCTTTGTTCTTCAAGCATGCATGGAGAGTTATAAAAGAGGATTTTGTGAGAGCAATTCAGAATTTTTTTAAGTCCAATAGAATGCTAGCTGAAGTGAATTCTACATGTATTACACTTATCCCTAAGAATGCTAGTCCCTCATCCTTGGGTGACTATAGACCAATATCATGTTGTGGGGTGGTCTATAAGTGTATTACAAAAATAATGACTAATAGGATGAAGTTGTTTATTGCTGATGTGGTGGATCTTAGTCAATCGGCGTTCATTGCTGGTAGATACATTCAAGACAACATACTTCTATCCCAAGAGTTGCTACATAATTATCATAGAGACCATGGCCCTCCAAGATGTGCAGCAAAGGTGGATCTCAAGAAGGCATATGATTCAGTGAGATGGGAGGCGGTGGAGTTTGCTCTTAGAAGGGTGGGAGTCCCGGAGAAGTTTGTTAGGTGGATCATGGCTTGTGTTGAATCTCCACATTTCTCAATTATGCTGAATGGTGCACCATATGGCTACCTTAAAGGAAGGAGGGGAATTAGACAGGGAGATCCTATGTCACCTTATCTCTTTGTTATGGTTATGGACTTGTTCAGCTCACTAATGCATGAAAGTGTGAGAAGGGAAGAGTTTACTCTACATTATAGGTGTAATAATCCTATTATTACGCACCTTGCATTTGCAGATGATCTTATTGCTTTCATGCATGGAGATGTCCACACAGCTGCTAGTTTAGTTAGTACACTTCACAAGTTCAAGTTGAGTACAGGGCTGGAGATAAATACAGCTAAGAGTCAGGTGTTCTTTGCAGGGCTGGATGCACAACAACGCAATGAAATCACAGCAGTATTGCGATTCCCTCAAGGTACCCTTCCTGTCAAGTATTTGGGATTACCTCTCATTACTTCCAGACTCAATTCCATAGACTGTCTACCATTGATTGAGAAGATATCCAAGAGGATACAATGTTGGAAAGGAAAGCCGTTGTCATACGCGGGAAGATTGCAATTGCTTAAGTCAGTTTTGAATAACTTGAGTGTGTACTGGACATCCTCTTTTATGCTGCCTCATGCAACCATTTCAGAGATCAACAAGATGTGCAGGAATTTTTTATGGAAAGGGCCGGATTGTACAACATCTCATGCTTTAATCAGCTGGAAAGATGTATGCTTACCATTCAATGAAGGGGGACTTGGGATTAGAGACTTAGAGGCTGCAAATCATGCAGCCACAATGAGACACATATGGCACATCATTAGTAAGAAGAAGAACTTGTGGGTGCAATGGGTGAATGCTAAACTGATCAGGGGCAGGGATTTTTGGCAACTTAAAGTACCTAAGGATTGTTCTTGGAGTTGGAGAAGTATCTTGAAAGTGAGAAAGGAAGCAGCAATATGTACTACACAGTTGATTGGTGATGGTGAGAGCACAAAAATATGGTTAGATCCATGGCATCCGAGTGGAATATTGGCGGAGCATTTTCCTGGTTCCTTAATATATAGCTCGACTTGCGGGAAGCATGCTAAGGTGTCTAAATTAATTCAGAATGGAGAATGGTATGTTCCTCATAATATCAGAATACATGTACCTGAATTACTTAACCATTTAAATCAGGTAACTATAGGTGGTGGAGATGATGAAACAGTATGGAACGTCTCTTTATCTGGGCAATACACACTAAAAGATACATATGAGGCAGTAAGAAGTACCAAGGCACCAGTAAAATGGCATAAGATTGTTTGGTTTGCGAATAGGATTCCAAGGCATTCCTTTGTGACCTGGATGGTTTTGAGGCAATGTATTAAAACTCTTGCAAGACTGAAGCAGCAAGGGGTAGTACAATCTGATATGTGTGTGCTGTGTTGGAGGGAATGTGGAACAGAACAACATTTATTCTTCGAATGTACCTATGCGAGGAGTGCATGGAATTCAATACTATGTTCAGCTGGTATTACAAGACAACAATATGCTGACTGGGGGAGTGAAATTCAATGGTTGATAGACAAAACAAGAGGTAAAGGACCAGGAAGTGACGCGTTAAAACTTTGCTTCAATGGTTATGTATACTGGCTATGGAGACAAAGGAATGATAGGATATTTGAACAGAAGAGTATGGTGGCAACTCATCTAGCACAATTGGTATTGAAGGATGTCAAGCTCAAGCTACAGGCATTACAGTACAAGATGAAGGAAGGACCTGAAAGAGACAGGTTAATCAATATATGGCATATTGATATTGCAAAGGACAATGCTCAGACTATTTATTGTCAATGGCAAGCAGCTGAAGAGGGTGTGACCACTCTGAACACTGATGGAACCTGGAAGGATGGCAATGGTGGCTGGGCTGCAGTCCTAAGGGATCATACTGGGACTGTGGTGGCAGCTTCTAGGGGCAAAGCAAGATTCAACAACATTGCAGCTATTGAACTGCAAGCATTGGAGGAAGGACTGAAACTAGCACATAGACATACTGTTAAGAGGATCAGGGCACAAACGGACTCCTCTAATGTGGTGTCGTTCATGAAGGAAAAGGCAGGACAACCATGGGAGCTGAAGCATACTATAGCCAACATCAGGACATTGATCAGCAAATTAGAGCTTTTCTCGTTGAAGCATGTTTACAGGGAGGCCAACCAGCTGGCAGATGCATTGGCAGCAAACATACCTACTATTATGTGTGTAGATTTAATTCCCAATTCCTTTTCACAGGACATTAGAACCATTGTATATAATGATGCTATAGGCACAAAGTATTTGCGATTGTAACCGGTTGGACATTATTTTTTTATATGAAACGAGGTAAGGGACCTACGTAAAAACCCTGCTTGCCTACCAAAAAAAAAAAAAAAAAAAAAAAAAAAAATTTGGACCATGGGAACGGGGTTTTGTCCGGACGTTCGGCTTGGTATGTACTCGATTTTTGTTCCGAACTTATAAATGGACGAAACACACATGTTTTTGCATGGAAAACGATACACCTAAGAGACTAGACACTCAATAGCTTAACCCGGGGAGTTCTATGGCGAAAAAACAACGTTCCGTCCGTAAAAACGAGTTTTATGTCCGTCCGTTCGGTCGACATTTACTCGGTTTTCGGTCCGAACTTGGAAATGGACGAAACTCACTTGTTTTGGAATCTAAAACCTCAAGATCGACAAGGATTAGCCGGGACGTTTTAAGGCCAATATAGAACATTTGGACCATGGGAACGGGGTTTTGTCCGGACGTTCGGCTTGGTATGTACTCGATTTTTGTTCCGAACTTATAAATGGACGAAACACACATGTTTTTGCATGGAAAACGATACACCTAAGAGACTAGACACTCAATAGCTTAACCCGGGGCGTTCTAAGGCGAAAAAACAACGTTCCGTCCGTAAAAACGAGTTTTATGTCCGTCCGTTCGGTCGACATTTACTCGGTTTTTCGGTCCGAACTTGGAAATGGACGAAACTCACTTGTTTTGGAATCTAAAACCTCAAGATCGACAAGGATTAGCCGGGACGTTTTAAGGCCAATATAGAACATTTGGACCATGGGAACGGGGTTTTGTCCGGACGTTCGGCTTGGTATGTACTCGATTTTTGTTCCGAACTTATAAATGGACGAAACACACATGTTTTTGCATGGAAAACGATACACCTAAGAGACTAGACACTCAATAGCTTAACCCGGGGCGTTCTAAGGCGAAAAAACAACGTTCCGTCCGTAAAAACGAGTTTTATGTCCGTCCGTTCGGTCGACATTTACTCGGTTTTTTGTCCGAACTTGGAAATGGACGAAACTCACTTGTTTTGGAATCTAAAACCTCAAGATCGATAAGGATTAGCCGGGACGTTTTAAGGCCAATATAGAACATTTGGACCATGGGAACGGGGTTTTGTCCGGACGTTCGGCTTGGTATGTACTCGATTTTTGTTCCGAACTTATAAATGGACGAAACACACATGTTTTTGCATGGAAAACGATACACCTAAGAGACTAGACACTCAATAGCTTAACCCGGGGCGTTCTAAGGCGAAAAAACAACGTTCCGTCCGTAAAAACGAGTTTTATGTCCGTCCGTTCGGTCGACATTTACTCGGTTTTTCGGTCCGAACTTGGAAATGGACGAAACTCACTTGTTTTGGAATCTAAAACCTCAAGATCGATAAGGATTAGCCGGGACGTTTTAAGGCCAATATAAACATTTGGACCATGGGAACGGGGTTTTGTCCGGACGTTCGGCTTGGTATGTACTCGATTTTTGTTCCGAACTTATAAATGGACGAAACACACATGTTTTTGCATGGAAAACGATACACCTAAGAGACTAGACACTCAATAGCTTAACCCGGGGCGTTCTAATGGCGAAAAAACAACGTTCCGTCCGTAAAAACGAGTTTTATGTCCGTCCGTTCGGTCGACATTTACTCGGTTTTTCGGTCCGAACTTGGAAATGGACGAAACTCACTTGTTTTGGAATCTAAAACCTCAAGATCGATAAGGATTAGCCGGGACGTTTTAAGGCCAATATAGAACATTTGGACCATGGGAACGGGGTTTTGTCCGGACGTTCGGCTTGGTATGTACTCGATTTTTGTTCCGAACTTATAAATGGACGAAACACACATGTTTTTGCATGGAAAACGATACACCTAAGAGACTAGACACTCAATAGCTTAACCCGGGGCGTTCTAAGGCGAAAAAACAACGTTCCGTCCGTAAAAACGAGTTTTATGTCCGTCCGTTCGGTCGACATTTACTCGGTTTTTCGGTCCGAACTTGGAAATGGACGAAACTCACTTGTTTTGGAATCTAAAACCTCAAGATCGATAAGGATTAGCCGGGACGTTTTAAGGCCAATATAGAACATTTGGACCATGGGAACGGGGTTTTGTCCGGACGTTCGGCTTGGTATGTACTCGATTTTTGTTCCGAACTTATAAATGGACGAAACACACATGTTTTTGCATGGAAAACGATACACCTAAGAGACTAGACACTCAATAGCTTAACCCGGGGCGTTCTAAGGCGAAAAAACAACGTTCCGTCCGTAAAAACGAGTTTTATGTCCGTCCGTTCGGTCGACATTTACTCTGTTTTTGTCCGAACTTGGAAATGGACGAAACTCACTTGTTTTGGAATCTAAAACCTCAAGATCGATAAGGATTAGCCGGGACGTTTTAAGGCCAATATAGAACATTTGGACCATGGGAACGGGGTTTTGTCCGGACGTTCGGCTTGGTATGTACTCGATTTTTGTTCCGAACTTATAAATGGACGAAACACACATGTTTTTGCATGGAAAACGATACACCTAAGAGACTAGACACTCAATAGCTTAACCCGGGGCGTTCTAAGGCGAAAAAACAACGTTCCGTCCGTAAAAACGAGTTTTATGTCCGTCCGTTCGGTCGACATTTACTCGGTTTTTTGTCCGAACTTGGAAATGGACGAAACTCACTTGTTTTGGAATCTAAAACCTCAAGATCGATAAGGATTAGCCGGGACGTTTTAAGGCCAATATAAAACATTTGGACCATGGGAACGGGGTTTTGTCCGGACGTTCGGCTTGGTATGTACTCGATTTTTGTTCCGAACTTATAATGGACGAAACACACATGTTTTTGCATGGAAAACGATACACCTAAGAGACTAGACACTCAATAGCTTAACCCGGGGAGTTCTAATGGCGAAAAAACAACGTTCCGTCCGTAAAAACGAGTTTTATGTCCGTCCGTTCGGTCGACATTTACTCGGTTTTTCGGTCCGAACTTGGAAATGGACGAAACTCACTTGTTTTGGAATCTAAAACCTCAAGATCGACAAGGCTTAGCCGGGACGTTTTAAGGCCAATATAGAACATTTGGACCATGGGAACGGGGTTTTGTCCGGACGTTCGGCTTGGTATGTACTCGATTTTTGTTCCGAACTTATAAATGGACGAAACACACATGTTTTTGCATGGAAAACGATACACCTAAGAGACTAGACACTCAATAGCTTAACCCGGGGAGTTCTAAGGCGAAAAAACAACGTTCCGTCCGTAAAAACGAGTTTTATGTCCGTCCGTTCGGTCGACATTTACTCGGTTTTTCGGTCCGAACTTGGAAATGGACGAAACTCACTTGTTTTGGAATCTAAAACCTCAAGATCGACAAGGATTAGCCGGGACGTTTTAAGGCCAATATAGAACATTTGGACCATGGGAACGGGGTTTTGTCCGGACGTTCGGCTTGGTATGTACTCGATTTTTGTTCCGAACTTATAAATGGACGAAACACACATGTTTTTGCATGGAAAACGATACACCTAAGAGACTAGACACTCAATAGCTTAACCCGGGGCGTTCTAAGGCGAAAAAACAACGTTCCGTCCGTAAAAACGAGTTTTATGTCCGTCCGTTCGGTCGACATTTACTCGGTTTTTGTCCGAACTTGGAAATGGACGAAACTCACTTGTTTTGGAATCTAAAACCTCAAGATCGATAAGGATTAGCCGGGACGTTTTAAGGCCAATATAAAACATTTGGACCATGGGAACGGGGTTTTGTCCGGACGTTCGGCTTGGTATGTACTCGATTTTTGTTCCGAACTTATAAATGGACGAAACACACATGTTTTTGCATGGAAAACGATACACCTAAGAGACTAGACACTCAATAGCTTAACCCGGGGCGTTCTAAGGCGAAAAAACAACGTTCCGTCCGTAAAAACGAGTTTTATGTCCGTCCGTTCGGTCGACATTTACTCGGTTTTTCGGTCCGAACTTGGAAATGGACGAAACTCACTTGTTTTGGAATCTAAAACCTCAAGATCGATAAGGATTAGCCGGGACGTTTTAAGGCCAATATAAAACATTTGGACCATGGGAACGGGGTTTTGTCCGGACGTTCGGCTTGGTATGTACTCGATTTTTGTTCCGAACTTATAAATGGACGAAACACACATGTTTTTGCATGGAAAACGATACACCTAAGAGACTAGACACTCAATAGCTTAACCCGGGGCGTTCTAAGGCGAAAAAACAACGTTCCGTCCGTAAAAACGAGTTTTATGTCCGTCCGTTCGGTCGACATTTACTCGTTT
>JAJHQE010000025.1:61188-82820 GCA_020826895.1 Aquilegia kansuensis
GCCTTAGAACGCCCTGGGTTAAGCTATTGAGTGTTCTAGTCTCTTCGGTGTATCGTTTTCCATGCAAAAACATGTGTGTTTCGTCCATTTATAAGTTCGGAACAAAACTCGAGTACATACCAAGCCGAACGTCCGGACAAAACCCCGTTCCCATGGTCCAAATGTTCTATATTGGCCTTAAAACGTCCCGGCTAAGCCTTGTCGATCTTGAGGTTTTAGATTCCAAAACAAGTGAGTTTCGTCCATTTCCAAGTTCGGACCGAAAACCGAGTAAATGTCGACCGAACGGACGGACATAAAACTCGTTTTTACGGACGGAACGTTGTTTTTTCGCCTTAGAACGCCCTGGGTTAAGCTATTGAGTGTCTAGTCTCTTCGGTGTATCGTTTTCCATGCAAAAACATGTGTGTTTCGTCCATTTATAAGTTCGGAACAAAACTCGAGTACATACCAAGCCGAACGTCCGGACAAAACCCCGTTCCCATGGTCCAAATGTTCTATATTGGCCTTAAAACGTCCCGGCTAAGCCTTGTCGATCTTGAGGTTTTAGATTCCAAAACAAGTGAGTTTCGTCCATTTCCAAGTTCGGACCGAAAACCGAGTAAATGTCGACCGAACGGACGGACATAAAACTCGTTTTTACGGACGGAACGTTGTTTTTTCGCCTTAGAACGCTCCGGGTTAAGCTATTGAGTGTCTAGTCTCTTCGGTGTATCGTTTTCCATGCAAAAACATGTGTGTTTCGTCCATTTATAAGTTCGGAACAAAACTCGAGTACATACCAAGCCGAACGTCCGGACAAAACCCCGTTCCCATGGTCCAAATGTTCTATATTGGCCTTAAAACGTCCCGGCTAAGCCTTGTCGATCTTGAGGTTTTAGATTCCAAAACAAGTGAGTTTCGTCCATTTCCAAGTTCGGACCGAAAACCGAGTAAATGTCGACCGAACGGACGGACATAAAACTCGTTTTTACGGACGGAACGTTGTTTTTTCGCCTTAGAACGCCCGGGTTAAGCTATTGAGTGTCTAGTCTCTTCGGTGTATCGTTTTCCATGCAAAAACATGTGTGTTTCGTCCATTTATAAGTTCGGAACAAAACTCGAGTACATACCAAGCCGAACGTCCGGACAAAACCCCGTTCCCATGGTCCAAATGTTCTATATTGGCCTTAAAACGTCCCGGCTAAGCCTTGTCGATCTTGAGGTTTTAGATTCCAAAACAAGTGAGTTTCATCCATTTCCAAGTTTGGACCGAAAACCGAGTAAATGTCGACGGAACGGACGGACATTAAACTCGTTTTTACGGACGGAACGTTGTTTTTTCGCCTTAGAACGCTCCGGGTTAAGCTATTGAGTGTCTAGTCTCTTCGGTGTATCGTTTTCCATGCAAAAACATGTGTGTTTCGTCCATTTATAAGTTCGGAACAAAACTCGAGTACATACCAAGCCGAACGTCCGGACAAAACCCCGTTCCCATGGTCCAAATGTTCTATATTGGCCTTAAAACGTCCCGGCTAAGCCTTGTCGATCTTGAGGTTTTAGATTCCAAAACAAGTGAGTTTCGTCCATTTCCAAGTTCGGACCGAAAACCGAGTAAATGTCGACCGAACGGACGGACATAAAACTCGTTTTTACGGACGGAACGTTGTTTTTTCGCCTTAGAACGCCCGGGTTAAGCTATTGAGTGTCTAGTCTCTTCGGTGTATCGTTTTCCATGCAAAAACATGTGTGTTTCGTCCATTTATAAGTTCGGAACAAAACTCGAGTACATACCAAGCCGAACGTCCGGACAAAACCCCGTTCCCATGGTCCAAATGTTCTATATTGGCCTTAAAACGTCCCGGCTAAGCCTTGTCGATCTTGAGGTTTTAGATTCCAAAACAAGTGAGTTTCGTCCATTTCCAAGTTCGGACCGAAAACCGAGTAAATGTCGACCGAACGGACGGACATAAAACTCGTTTTTACGGACGGAACGTTGTTTTTTCGCCTTAGAACGCCCTGGGTTAAGCTATTGAGTGTCTAGTCTATTAGGTGTATCGTTTTCCATGCAAAAACATGTGTGTTTCGTCCATTTATAAGTTCGGAACAAAACTCGAGTACATACCAAGCCGAACGTCCGGACAAAACCCCGTTCCCATGGTCCAAATGTTCTATATTGGCCTTAAAACGTCCCGGCTAAGCCTTGTCGATCTTGAGGTTTTAGATTCCAAAACAAGTGAGTTTCGTCCATTTCCAAGTTCGGACCGAAAACCGAGTAAATGTCGACCGAACGGACGGACATAAAACTCGTTTTTACGGACGGAACGTTGTTTTTTCGCCTTAGAACGCCCTGGGTTAAGCTATTGAGTGTCTAGTCTCTTCGGTGTATCGTTTTCCATGCAAAAACATGTGTGTTTCGTCCATTTATAAGTTCGGAACAAAACTCGAGTACATACCAAGCCGAACGTCCGGACAAAACCCCGTTCCCATGGTCCAAATGTTCTATATTGGCCTTAAAACGTCCCGGCTAAGCCTTGTCGATCTTGAGGTTTTAGATTCCAAAACAAGTGAGTTTCGTCCATTTCCAAGTTCGGACCGAAAACCGAGTAAATGTCGACCGAACGGACGGACATAAAACTCGTTTTTACGGACGGAACGTTGTTTTTTCGCCTTAGAACGCCCGGGTTAAGCTATTGAGTGTCTAGTCTCTTCGGTGTATCGTTTTCCATGCAAAAACATGTGTGTTTCGTCCATTTATAAGTTCGGAACAAAACTCGAGTACATACCAAGCCGAACGTCCGGACAAAACCCCGTTCCCATGGTCCAAATGTTCTATATTGGCCTTAAAACGTCCCGGCTAAGCCTTGTCGATCTTGAGGTTTTAGATTCCAAAACAAGTGAGTTTCGTCCATTTCCAAGTTCGGACCGAAAACCGAGTAAATGTCGATGGAACGGACGGACATAAAACTCGTTTTTACGGACGGAACGTTGTTTTTTCGCCTTAGAACGCTCCGGGTTAAGCTATTGAGTGTCTAGTCTCTTCGGTGTATCGTTTTCCATGCAAAAACATGTGTGTTTCGTCCATTTATAAGTTCGGAACAAAACTCGAGTACATACCAAGCCGAACGTCCGGACAAAACCCCGTTCCCATGGTCCAAATGTTCTATATTGGCCTTAAAACGTCCCGGCTAAGCCTTGTCGATCTTGAGGTTTTAGATTCCAAAACAAGTGAGTTTCGTCCATTTCCAAGTTCGGACCGAAAACCGAGTAAATGTCGACCGAACGGACGGACATAAAACTCGTTTTTACGGACGGAACGTTGTTTTTTCGCCTTAGAACGCCCGGGTTAAGCTATTGAGTGTCTAGTCTCTTCGGTGTATCGTTTTCCATGCAAAAACATGTGTGTTTCGTCCATTTATAAGTTCGGAACAAAACTCGAGTACATACCAAGCCGAACGTCCGGACAAAACCCCGTTCCCATGGTCCAAATGTTCTATATTGGCCTTAAAACGTCCCGGCTAAGCCTTGTCGATCTTGAGGTTTTAGATTCCAAAACAAGTGAGTTTCGTCCATTTCCAAGTTCGGACCGAAAACCGAGTAAATGTCGACCGAACGGACGGACATAAAACTCGTTTTTACGGACGGAACGTTGTTTTTTCGCCTTAGAACGCCCGGGTTAAGCTATTGAGTGTCTAGTCTCTTCGGTGTATCGTTTTCCATGCAAAAACATGTGTGTTTCGTCCATTTATAAGTTCGGAACAAAACTCGAGTACATACCAAGCCGAACGTCCGGACAAAACCCCGTTCCCATGGTCCAAATGTTCTATATTGGCCTTAAAACGTCCCGGCTAAGCCTTGTCGATCTTGAGGTTTTAGATTCCAAAACAAGTGAGTTTCGTCCATTTCCAAGTTCGGACCGAAAACCGAGTAAATGTCGACCGAACGGACGGACATAAAACTCGTTTTTACGGACGGAACGTTGTTTTTTCGCCTTAGAACGCTCCGGGTTAAGCTATTGAGTGTCTAGTCTCTTCGGTGTATCGTTTTCCATGCAAAAACATGTGTGTTTCGTCCATTTATAAGTTCGGAACAAAACTCGAGTACATACCAAGCCGAACGTCCGGACAAAACCCCGTTCCCATGGTCCAAATGTTCTATATTGGCCTTAAAACGTCCCGGCTAAGCCTTGTCGATCTTGAGGTTTTAGATTCCAAAACAAGTGAGTTTCGTCCATTTCCAAGTTCGGACCGAAAACCGAGTAAATGTCGACCGAACGGACGGACATAAAACTCGTTTTTACGGACGGAACGTTGTTTTTTCGCCTTAGAACGCCCGGGTTAAGCTATTGAGTGTCTAGTCTCTTCGGTGTATCGTTTTCCATGCAAAAACATGTGTGTTTCGTCCATTTATAAGTTCGGAACAAAACTCGAGTACATACCAAGCCGAACGTCCGGACAAAACCCCGTTCCCATGGTCCAAATGTTCTATATTGGCCTTAAAACGTCCCGGCTAAGCCTTGTCGATCTTGAGGTTTTAGATTCCAAAACAAGTGAGTTTCGTCCATTTCCAAGTTCGGACCGAAAACCGAGTAAATGTCGACCGAACGGACGGACATAAAACTCGTTTTTACGGACGGAACGTTGTTTTTTTCGCCTTAGAACGCCCGGGTTAAGCTATTGAGTGTCTAGTCTCTTCGGTGTATCGTTTTCCATGCAAAAACATGTGTGTTTCGTCCATTTATAAGTTCGGAACAAAACTCGAGTACATACCAAGCCGAACGTCCGGACAAAACCCCGTTCCCATGGTCCAAATGTTCTATATTGGCCTTAAAACGTCCCGGCTAAGCCTTGTCGATCTTGAGGTTTTAGATTCCAAAACAAGTGAGTTTCGTCCATTTCCAAGTTCGGACCGAAAACCGAGTAAATGTCGACCGAACGGAGGGACATAAACTCGTTTTTACGGACGGAACGTTGTTTTTTCGCCTTAGAACGCTCCGGGTTAAGCTATTGAGTGTCTAGTCTCTTCGGTGTATCGTTTTCCATGCAAAAACATGTGTGTTTCGTCCATTTATAAGTTCGGAACAAAACTCGAGTACATACCAAGCCGAACGTCCGGACAAAACCCCGTTCCCATGGTCCAAATGTTCTATATTGGCCTTAAAACGTCCCGGCTAAGCCTTGTCGATCTTGAGGTTTTAGATTCCAAAACAAGTGAGTTTCGTCCATTTCCAAGTTCGGACCGAAAACCGAGTAAATGTCGACCGAACGGACGGACATAAAACTCGTTTTTACGGACGGAACGTTGTTTTTTCGCCTTAGAACGCCCGGGTTAAGCTATTGAGTGTCTAGTCTCTTCGGTGTATCGTTTTCCATGCAAAAACATGTGTGTTTCGTCCATTTATAAGTTCGGAACAAAACTCGAGTACATACCAAGCCGAACGTCCGGACAAAACCCCGTTCCCATGGTCCAAATGTTCTATATTGGCCTTAAAACGTCCCGGCTAAGCCTTGTCGATCTTGAGGTTTTAGATTCCAAAACAAGTGAGTTTCGTCCATTTCCAAGTTCGGACCGAAAACCGAGTAAATGTCGACCGAACGGACGGACATAAAACTCGTTTTTACGGACGGAACGTTGTTTTTTCGCCTTAGAACGCCCGGGTTAAGCTATTGAGTGTCTAGTCTCTTCGGTGTATCGTTTTCCATGCAAAAACATGTGTGTTTCGTCCATTTATAAGTTCGGAACAAAACTCGAGTACATACCAAGCCGAACGTCCGGACAAAACCCCGTTCCCATGGTCCAAATGTTCTATATTGGCCTTAAAACGTCCCGGCTAAGCCTTGTCGATCTTGAGGTTTTAGATTCCAAAACAAGTGAGTTTCGTCCATTTCCAAGTTCGGACCGAAAACCGAGTAAATGTCGATGGAACGGACGGACATAAAACTCGTTTTTACGGACGGAACGTTGTTTTTTCGCCTTAGAACGCTCCGGGTTAAGCTATTGAGTGTCTAGTCTCTTCGGTGTATCGTTTTCCATGCAAAAACATGTGTGTTTCGTCCATTTATAAGTTCGGAACAAAACTCGAGTACATACCAAGCCGAACGTCCGGACAAAACCCCGTTCCCATGGTCCAAATGTTCTATATTGGCCTTAAAACGTCCCGGCTAAGCCTTGTCGATCTTGAGGTTTTAGATTCCAAAACAAGTGAGTTTCGTCCATTTCCAAGTTCGGACCGAAAACCGAGTAAATGTCGACCGAACGGACGGACATAAAACTCGTTTTTACGGACGGAACGTTGTTTTTTCGCCTTAGAACGCCCTGGGTTAAGCTATTGAGTGTCTAGTCTCTTCGGTGTATCGTTTTCCATGCAAAAACATGTGTGTTTCGTCCATTTATAAGTTCGGAACAAAACTCGAGTACATACCAAGCCGAACGTCCGGACAAAACCCCGTTCCCATGGTCCAAATGTTCTATATTGGCCTTAAAACGTCCCGGCTAAGCCTTGTCGATCTTGAGGTTTTAGATTCCAAAACAAGTGAGTTTCGTCCATTTCCAAGTTCGGACCGAAAACCGAGTAAATGTCGACCGAACGGACGGACATAAAACTCGTTTTTACGGACGGAACGTTGTTTTTTCGCCTTAGAACGCTCCGGGTTAAGCTATTGAGTGTCTAGTCTCTTCGGTGTATCGTTTTCCATGCAAAAACATGTGTGTTTCGTCCATTTATAAGTTCGGAACAAAACTCGAGTACATACCAAGCCGAACGTCCGGACAAAACCCCGTTCCCATGGTCCAAATGTTCTATATTGGCCTTAAAACGTCCCGGCTAAGCCTTGTCGATCTTGAGGTTTTAGATTCCAAAACAAGTGAGTTTCGTCCATTTCCAAGTTCGGACCGAAAACCGAGTAAATGTCGACCGAACGGACGGACATAAAACTCGTTTTTACGGACGGAACGTTGTTTTTTCGCCTTAGAACGCTCCGGGTTAAGCTATTGAGTGTCTAGTCTCTTCGGTGTATCGTTTTCCATGCAAAAACATGTGTGTTTCGTCCATTTATAAGTTCGGAACAAAACTCGAGTACATACCAAGCCGAACGTCCGGACAAAACCCCGTTCCCATGGTCCAAATGTTCTATATTGGCCTTAAAACGTCCCGGCTAAGCCTTGTCGATCTTGAGGTTTTAGATTCCAAAACAAGTGAGTTTCGTCCATTTCCAAGTTCGGACCGAAAACCGAGTAAATGTCGACCGAACGGACGGACATAAAACTCGTTTTTACGGACGGAACGTTGTTTTTTCGCCTTAGAACGCTCCGGGTTAAGCTATTGAGTGTCTAGTCTCTTCGGTGTATCGTTTTCCATGCAAAAACATGTGTGTTTCGTCCATTTATAAGTTCGGAACAAAACTCGAGTACATACCAAGCCGAACGTCCGGACAAAACCCCGTTCCCATGGTCCAAATGTTCTATATTGGCCTTAAAACGTCCCGGCTAAGCCTTGTCGATCTTGAGGTTTTAGATTCCAAAACAAGTGAGTTTCGTCCATTTCCAAGTTCGGACCGAAAACCGAGTAAATGTCGACGGAACGGACGGACATAAAACTCGTTTTTACGGACGGAACGTTGTTTTTTCGCCTTAGAACGCTCCGGGTTAAGCTATTGAGTGTCTAGTCTCTTCGGTGTATCGTTTTCCATGCAAAAACATGTGTGTTTCGTCCATTTATAAGTTCGGAACAAAACTCGAGTACATACCAAGCCGAACGTCCGGACAAAACCCCGTTCCCATGGTCCAAATGTTCTATATTGGCCTTAAAACGTCCCGGCTAAGCCTTGTCGATCTTGAGGTTTTAGATTCCAAAACAAGTGAGTTTCGTCCATTTCCAAGTTCGGACCGAAAACCGAGTAAATGTCGACCGAACGGACGGACATAAAACTCGTTTTTACGGACGGAACGTTGTTTTTTCGCCTTAGAACGCCCGGGTTAAGCTATTGAGTGTCTAGTCTCTTCGGTGTATCGTTTTCCATGCAAAAACATGTGTGTTTCGTCCATTTATAAGTTCGGAACAAAACTCGAGTACATACCAAGCCGAACGTCCGGACAAAACCCCGTTCCCATGGTCCAAATGTTCTATATTGGCCTTAAAACGTCCCGGCTAAGCCTTGTCGATCTTGAGGTTTTAGATTCCAAAACAAGTGAGTTTCGTCCATTTCCAAGTTCGGACCGAAAACCGAGTAAATGTCGACCGAACGGACGGACATAAAACTCGTTTTTACGGACGGAACGTTGTTTTTTCGCCTTAGAACGCCCTGGGTTAAGCTATTGAGTGTCTAGTCTCTTCGGTGTATCGTTTTCCATGCAAAAACATGTGTGTTTCGTCCATTTATAAGTTCGGAACAAAACTCGAGTACATACCAAGCCGAACGTCCGGACAAAACCCCGTTCCCATGGTCCAAATGTTCTATATTGGCCTTAAAACGTCCCGGCTAAGCCTTGTCGATCTTGAGGTTTTAGATTCCAAAACAAGTGAGTTTCGTCCATTTCCAAGTTCGGACCGAAAACCGAGTAAATGTCGACCGAACGGACGGACATAAACTCGTTTTTACGGACGGAACGTTGTTTTTTCGCCTTAGAACGCTCCGGGTTAAGCTATTGAGTGTCTAGTCTCTTCGGTGTATCGTTTTCCATGCAAAAACATGTGTGTTTCGTCCATTAATAAGTTCGGAACAAAACTCGAGTACATACCAAGCCGAACGTCTGGACAAAACCCCGTTCCCATGGTCCAAATGTTCTATATTGGCCTTAAAACGTCCCGGCTAAGCCTTGTCGATCTTGAGGTTTTAGATTCCAAAACAAGTGAGTTTCGTCCATTTCCAAGTTCGGACCGAAAACCGAGTAAATGTCGACGGAACGGACGGACATTAAACTCGTTTTTACGGACGGAACGTTGTTTTTTCGCCTTAGAACGCTCCGGGTTAAGCTATTGAGTGTCTAGTCTCTTCGGTGTATCGTTTTGATAACCCAATATATGTGCAATATAACAATAGCAAACCAAACAAGAATAAAACAGTAAACAAGTAAAGAATGATACGCAGAAAGTAAAGAACACGCAGGAATTTTTAACGTGGTAAAACCCAATATGGGAAACGTCCACGGTTGTCCTCACGACAACAAATAAATCCACTAGATGAAAAGAGATTTACAAACCTATCAACTACCTGCAATCACTGCGAGTTGACACTCCTGGTTATCTCTAACACCTTGACTTCACCAGAGCACCTTGATGTACGTACAAGACACTCGACTTCTTGATGAACACACAAGAAGACTCGAAGCCGAACTATGAAACAAGCTTACACCAGAGTTCCTTGATGAACACACAAGGATACTCGACTTCTTGATGAACACACAAGAACACTCGAAGCTAAATCAATATAAACAATAAGGAAGAAGAAGATGAATGGGGAAGAAGAAGATGAGTTCAATCACCAAAACAACCTAAACCAAAACCTAAACAAACTCCAAGACTAGAGATGAATTGGACGGCCAAAGAACTGACTTATTCTTTGGAAGAGAAACCCTATTTATACTTAGGGTTGGAAACCAAGGAAAATGGGCCGAAAAGTGAAAAACCCACATTGGACCTACGTACGTCGATATGACGTTCGTACGTCTCCATACGAAAATAAGCCTGCTGACTACTTGGACGTACGAACGTCCTAAACAGGTACGTACGTCCAGAACACAAACAATCTTGCTGACATACCATACGTACGTACGTCCTTAAGAGGTACGTACGTCCTGAACCAAACACCATACTTGTGACACACGACGCAAAGACAAGGACACGGGACGACGCGCGTACAACAAGGTTTTCTTAACAATGAACTCAAGGCGAAATAACCATGGACACTATGTCACAAAATTGATGTCAAACAACTTCATGCCGGTTTCAATCTCCCCCTTTGACATTGATTTTGTGACAAAAACCTATGACTCTAATAGCACTTATAAAACGTGCTTACAAACCCCAAACCATGGCATTTATAAATCATGCCTACAAAATCACTCAAGGTAGAACACATACCGAGTCACCAATTCTTGATATCCAGCTTGAGTAAGACACTTTAACCATCAGAGACCGAACGAAAGCAACAACAATCAAAGAGCCAATGGAAGTTCCTCGAACAACTCCCCCATACTTCATGAGCTCCAAGGTTTAATACTCGAGCTTACCCAAAACTGTATATGCACTTTGTGATCATCATCACTTCACTCCCCCATACATGATCACTCCCCCATACATGTAGTATACCTGAAACATGACCCAAAAATACACTAACAAAGAAGAAGAAGGTGTTAGTATTAGAGTCATAAATCTCCCCCTTTTTGTCACAAATGAAGCAAGGTAACAAAAGAAAGAGAAAAGAAAAAAAATACCAAACCATAACAAATAAGATTAAAGAAGAAAAGAAAGAGAACAATCATGTTAACAACAAAAAGGATATCCAACGGAAGCCATAACATAAACACTTGTTAACACGATGTCAATACAAAGAATTCTCCCCCTAAACAAAAGCTTCACCTAAATGCAATGCATATGAGAAAGATGCACCTAGAACTAACAAACCAAATAAGGATATTTGAAACACACAAAGAACCAAGCATACAAGGGTAGAAGAGAGTAAAGAGAAAACCATACCATAAACCTGGAATCCATGACACACAAAACTAAAAGACATGAGAGAGATCTAGGCATATAAATGAAGAAGAAAGAGTACCAACACAGACACAAGAAAGGAGATTAGATAAGAACTAAAACGAGATAAGAAGGAAGAAAAGAAAACATAACATGAATCCCTGATAGAAACCAAGAGAAACCTATACATAGAAGAAAGAGTCAGGACACCAACAATCGGAACAAATGATGCACTAGAATATCACTTTAATCAACCGACCATAACCACCTGAGATAGACTCCAGAGAAACGACTTCATAGTAGCAAGATATCTAGAGAAAAAGAGCAAACAAACAACAAGGAAGAAATACCATACCTGATGAAATTGGGAAGGTACAATAATGACCAAGAACCAAATTGGCAAACCTGTGAGAAATGTGCAAGAAAAGAATATGCGAAAAGAGAAAGAAGAAGAGATAAACAATAGTTAGTAGGAGATATGAAAGAGAATAGGAAAACCATGCATACTAGACACATCCAACAATATCCCATGACAAAACAACAGGAATATGAGTATCTGCAGGAAGAGATACGCATAGTATAAGAAAATCCATTGAGACTCCATGGAAAATCCAATCTGTACATGTTCCTGAAACAACTCATCCAACCACAAAAAAGAAATTAGAGAATCTCATAAACAAAGAGAAGAAAATATTATCCCAAACACAATGGAATAGAGACATAAAGAGAATAAACCTGTAAGCCCACCCCTAGTGAAACACAAAAATTAGTTCAACATATGCCAAACACGATAAGCAACCATCAAGCTCATAAGAAAAATGCTTTAACTGAAGAATGAGCAAGGATTATCGATGTCACCGAGTCACAAAACAACAATCCAACTTCAAAGCAAATTTCCTGCCAGAACACTAAGACTCCGATGACATGCCATACATTGTCAGAAAGATTAGAGAGTCAAAAGAAGAGAATTGCTAACAGGAGATGACCAAACTGAGCATATGCATCCCAAAGTAGAACAGAGGTAGCCCAAAACCATTACAGGAGGATTATTGGAGAAGACTACCAAGAACACATCTAATCAAACCTTAGTATGTCAATGAAACACCGACTGAAAAGAATTACCAAGGAATGGAACCAAAATAGAGGAAGCCATAAACACTTTCAGCAAGAACATCTGCCTGTAAAGTTACTGAGAGAAAAATAAAATTGACGACACGCACATTGTCCATGAACCTGCATACAGTAGAAAAGAGCAGTCTAAGTGGTGGTAGCAACAACCAATGCTAGAACAACAAGCATACAAGAATCCGAAGGAACGGCGCCTCTACTCCTTTGAGGATGAGGAGGACGTGTGCCTGATGACGAAGCACCCTTGGAACCGGGTGATTCTTTGGTGGGAGTAGTCCGAGCGCGCTTAGGAGGCATGTCTGGCATAAGCACAACAGTAACCAAACTAACAAATGTAAGAGAAATGATGAAACTAGCACAAGAAATGTGAGAATACCCATGTAGAGATTTTATCAAACACATGGTTTGCATAATCATGAAGTGTGCATACGACAACAACCAAGCAATGAGAATCGCACTAAACTTGTTAGACTAGGATAATGAAGAACCAAACACAAACAATAGCAAATAGAGGCTGCACCATATCTAATGAATCAATTTTAACGACAAAACTAACAACCCATATCCATAATAAGAAGATAAAAGGCAAAGAACCGATGTACCATAGAAGTGAAGAGGAATACATCATGAACTTCCAAAAACAGTAGCCAATCCCAATCCGTACAAAATAAGAGGCAATATGTGGGGATAAACAAAAGATTGAACAATTAAGAGAATTGAAGTGCATCATAAACTAAACCTCGGTGTGTGTAGATGCAATGCAATGCACAAAGAGAGAGAAAGTTCACCACTAGAACACACCCTTTGAAGACCTAGAATATAGAACCATCAACAAGAGACATACAATTAGCAAGTGAGCTTAGAAGAAACAAACTTCAATCCCCTTTGAAACAAACATTATGAGTAGAAGGCAAACGAATATAAATATGATCTTTCAAATGAAAACCAAGACATCCAAAAGGCAAAGGAATATAAACTTTGTATGCCTTACATAAAAAACAATGAATATGCGCTTGGATTTTTATTTTGCCGCATGTGGTGGAGTTTAGTCTACATCACTCTAATGTCATTCCCGCGTGGGAGGGATTTTTGCCTCCATCTTTTCAAATACACGAGGGTAGGGTGTAGCCTACATCTTTTTGACAAACACAAACTCAAGAAGTGCAATACCATGATAACGTGCAACACAAGAACTAACATCTCTTGAGTGCATCCGTCAGAGCATGACCCTCACAACCCCAACGGGTTCTTAGCCAACTGATATTGCTTCAAAAACAATCAAATGGCTGGGGATAAAGTGAGTCATTGACCACTAACAAGAGTTGTAATAGGAAGATAAGAATGCTCAATAAAACGAACAACAAGATGAACATTAACCAAAACAAAGGAGAGATAGCTCAAGATCACATAAATACTCGAGAGATAGAGAAGTTCTATGAGCTCAAAGAATATGTAAGTGGTTTCCAAAAACTCCCATCATGCACGCATGCCGTGCACTGTGCAAACAAGCGAGGAAAAATGCATGATACATACCAAAACATACTTAAGAGTTCAGAAAGAGAAAACACCCAAACATATTGCAACTTATTTAAGACAATTGAATTAAACCAATATCTCAGAAACGATGCATCCAACAACACATACATGGAATAAATAAATAAAACAAAAAAATAGAAGGAATAACCAACAACCTTTTTTTTTTTATTAACAATATATTTAGACATGCAACATGATCTGCAAGCTAAACAAACAAAGCATAAAAAAAAATAGAAGCACCAAACAAATAGCCTATGTGATGAGAGAAATATGCAATTCAAATAACACAAGGCTAGAAACAAACTATATCATCCCAAATGTGGGACACCACCAGACCTTTGCAAGTCCAGAAAAACCTTCAACTTATCCTTTCTTACCCATACTTGTTTAACACTAGGCGTGCACACCTTGGGAGTTGAAAAGATATGAGATCTCCCCTTAACAAGCTTTGCAATAGACTTGTCCTTAACTAATTCCACCTTAGTTTTAACTTCCTTTTGTTGGAGTACCTGTTTTTCTTAAACCTATGACAATAAACATTAGAATTCCAAGGTCTAGAAAACACACAAGAAGGAACATAAGAATCAACAAGATTATAATTATAATGAACATGAGAATAACATTTAACATGTTGATTAAAATCCCAACAAAAGCTATCCAAATGACCAACTCTACCACAATAAGAACAATGAAAAACATTAGACTTACTCAAAGAATTCTTATAAGAAGATGTGGTAGTAGAAGATGAAACATGTATGTCACCATTGTATTTGTGACATGGTGCCTTAACAAGACCTATACCTCCATTATGAGAACAATATGGCTTATCAGTAAAAACAGCCTTACCATTAACCTTAGACTTAAAATTCTTACGAGAAACATGCTGAAAATTAGTAGCATTAAGTCTAGTCTCAATAGGTGGGGTAGGCAAAAGGGCAGGCAAACTAGATTTTACAGGAGTAATCACACTAGATGAACTAGTAGAACTAGCAATAGGAGAATCAAATCTAGTTTTGTCCAAAACCTGCAATTGGAGTTGAGTAGACGTTAAATCGTTCTTTGTTACCTCATACTCCACCAATAGAGATTTGTATTTCTCATCGACCTCCTGATTGGCCTTCTCTAAAGCTGCAATTTTACATAACAAGTCAAGTTTTTCTTTGTCAAATAATTGAGAAATAGAAATTGCATCATCTGCAGCACAAGAAATTTGTTTTTCAAGAATCTCAATTTTATCCTGCAAAGAAAGATTAGCCTTTTCCAAATTTTTAATTTTGGATTCATAAACTTCCCCTTGAAGCATATAGTCCTCTGCACAATGTCTGAGTCGTTGTTCTAGAGAATCAACCTTAGTCTGCAAAACACCATTATCTTCAAAACAAAAATTATCAGAAATAGTAGACACATTACAATTAGCTTTATTAAATTTTTCCTGCAAATCAATATTAGCTTTTTGTAATCTTTCACATTCTTTTGCAGAAAGTCTGTAAAGAAGAGCCCAATCACTATTGCTAACAACATACAAATTATCATCCTTTTCAAAATCAGATTTTGGTTTTGTAGATTTAGACGATTTAGCAATAAAATTATTATAACCAGACTCATGAACCATTATTGCACTCATAGGATCTACGCGTGAGCCATTACGCTCCATAACAAGCGCCCTGCTCTGATACCAATTGATAAACCAATATATGTGCAATATAACAATAGTAAAGCAAAGCAAGAATAAACAGTAAACAAGTAAGAACGATACGCAGAAAGTAAAGACACACAGGAATTTTTAACGTGGTAAAACCCAATATGAGAAACGTCCACGGTTGTCCTCACGACAACAAATAAATCCACTAGATGAAAAGAGATGTACAAACCTATCAACTACCTGCAATCACTGCGAGTTGACACTACTGGTTATCTCTAACACCTTGACTTCACCAGAGCACCTTGATGTACGCACAAGACACTCGACTTCTTGATGAACACACAAGAAGACTCGAAGCCGAACTATGAAACAAGCTTACACCAGAGTTCCTTGATGAACACACAAGGATACTCGACTTCTTGATGAACACACAAGAAGACTCGAAGCTAAATCACTATTAACAATAAGGAATAAGTAGATGAATGGGAGAAGGAAGAAGATGAGTTAATGGGGAAGAAGAAAATGAGTAACCTACAAAACACCAAAACCTAAACAAACTCCAAGACTAGAGATGAATTGGACGGCCAAAGAACTGAACTTGTTCTTTGGAAGAGAAACCCTATTTATACTTAGGGTTGGAAACCAAGGAAAATGGGCCGAAAAGTGAAAAACCCACATTGGACGTACGTACGTCGATATGACGTTCGTACGTCTCCATACGAAAATAAGCCTGCTGACTACTTGGACGTACGAACGTCCTAAACAGGTACGTACGTCCAAAACACAAACAATCTTGCTGACATACCATACGTACGTACGTCCTTAAGAGGTACGTACGTCCTGAACCAAACACCATACTTGTGACACACGACGCAAAGACAAGGACACCGGACGACGCGCGTACAACAAGGTTTTCTTAACAATGAACTCAAGGCGAAATAACCATGGACACTATGTCACAAAATTGATGTCAAACAACTTCATGCCGGTTTCACGTTTTCCATGCAAAAACATGTGTGTTTCGTCCATTAATAAGTTCGGAACAAAACTCGAGTACATACCAAGCCGAACGTCTGGACAAAACCCCGTTCCCATGGTCCAAATGTTCTATATTGGCCTTAAAACGTCCTGGCTAAGCCTTGTCGATCTTGAGGTTTTAGATTCCAAAACAAGTGAGTTTCGTCCATTTCCAAGTTCGGACCGAAAACCGAGTAAATGTCGACCGAACGGACGGACATAAAACTCGTTTTTACGGACGGAACGTTGTTTTTTCGCCTTAGAACGCCCTGGGTTAAGCTATTGAGTGTCTAGTCTCTTCGGTGTATCGTTTTCCATGCAAAAACATGTGTGTTTCGTCCATTTATAAGTTCGGAACAAAATCGAGTACATACCAAGCCGAACGTCCGGACAAAACCCCGTTCCCATGGTCCAAATGTTCTATATTGGCCTTAAAACGTCCCGGCTAAGCCTTGTCGATCTTGAGGTTTTAGATTCCAAAACAAGTGAGTTTCGTCCATTTCCAAGTTCGGACCGAAAACCGAGTAAATGTCGACCGAACGGACGGACATAAAACTCGTTTTTACGGACGGAACGTTGTTTTTTCGCCTTAGAACGCCCCGGGTTAAGCTATTGAGTGTCTAGTCTCTTAGGTGTATCGTTTTCCATGCAAAAACATGTGTGTTTCGTCCATTTATAAGTTCGGAACAAAACTCGAGTACATACCAAGCCGAACGTCCGGACAAAACCCCGTTCCCATGGTCCAAATGTTCTATATTGGCCTTAAAACGTCCCGGCTAAGCCTTGTCGATCTTGAGGTTTTAGATTCCAAAACAAGTGAGTTTCGTCCATTTCCAAGTTCGGACCGAAAACCGAGTAAATGTCGACCGAACGGACGGACATAAAACTCGTTTTTACGGACGGAACGTTGTTTTTTCGCCTTAGAACGCCCGGGTTAAGCTATTGAGTGTCTAGTCTCTTCGGTGTATCGTTTTCCATGCAAAAACATGTGTGTTTCGTCCATTTATAAGTTCGGAACAAAACTCGAGTACATACCAAGCCGAACGTCCGGACAAAACCCCGTTCCCATGGTCCAAATGTTCTATATTGGCCTTAAAACGTCCCGGCTAAGCCTTGTCGATCTTGAGGTTTTAGATTCCAAAACAAGTGAGTTTCGTCCATTTCCAAGTTCGGACCGAAAACCGAGTAAATGTCGACCGAACGGACGGACATAAAACTCGTTTTTACGGACGGAACGTTGTTTTTTCGCCTTAGAACGCCCCGGGTTAAGCTATTGAGTGTCTAGTCTCTTAGGTGTATCGTTTTCCATGCAAAAACATGTGTGTTTCGTCCATTTATAAGTTCGGAACAAAAATCGAGTACATACCAAGCCGAACGTCCGGACAAAACCCCGTTCCCATGGTCCAAATGTTCTATATTGGCCTTAAAACGTCCCGGCTAAGCCTTGTCGATCTTGAGGTTTTAGATTCCAAAACAAGTGAGTTTCGTCCATTTCCAAGTTCGGACCGAAAACCGAGTAAATGTCGACCGAACGGATGGACATAAAATCGATTTTACGGACGGAACGTTGTTTTTTCGCCTTAGAACGCCCTGGGTTAAGCTATTGAGTGTCTAGTCTCTTAGGTGTATCGTTTTCCATGCAAAAACATGTGTGTTTCGTCCATTTATAAGTTCGGAACAAAACTCGAGTACATACCAAGCCGAACGTCCGGACAAAACCCCGTTCCCATGGTCCAAATGTTCTATATTGGCCTTAAAACGTCCCGGCTAAGCCTTGTCGATCTTGAGGTTTTAGATTCCAAAACAAGTGAGTTTCGTCCATTTCCAAGTTCGGACCGAAAACCGAGTAAATGTCGACCGAACGGACGGACATAAAACTCGTTTTTACGGACGGAACGTTGTTTTTTCGCCTTAGAACGCCCGGGTTAAGCTATTGAGTGTCTAGTCTCTTAGGTGTATCGTTTTCCATGCAAAAACATGTGTGTTTCGTCCATTTATAAGTTCGGAACAAAACTCGAGTACATACCAAGCCGAACGTCCGGACAAAACCCCGTTCCCATGGTCCAAATGTTCTATATTGGCCTTAAAACGTCCCGGCTAAGCCTTGTCGATCTTGAGGTTTTAGATTCCAAAACAAGTGAGTTTCGTCCATTTCCAAGTTCGGACCGAAAACCGAGTAAATGTCGACCGAACGGACGGACATAAAACTCGTTTTTACGGACGGAACGTTGTTTTTTCGCCTTAGAACGCCCCGGGTTAAGCTATTGAGTGTCTAGTCTCTTAGGTGTATCGTTTTCCATGCAAAAACATGTGTGTTTCGTCCATTTATAAGTTCGGAACAAAACTCGAGTACATACCAAGCCGAACGTCCGGACAAAACCCCGTTCCCATGGTCCAAATGTTCTATATTGGCCTTAAAACGTCCCGGCTAAGCCTTGTCGATCTTGAGGTTTTAGATTCCAAAACAAGTGAGTTTCGTCCATTTCCAAGTTCGGACCGAAAACCGAGTAAATGTCGACCGAACGGACGGACATAAAACTCGTTTTTACGGACGGAACGTTGTTTTTTCGCCTTAGAACGCCCCGGGTTAAGCTATTGAGTGTCTAGTCTCTTCGGTGTATCGTTTTCCATGCAAAAACATGTGTGTTTCGTCCATTTATAAGTTCGGAACAAAAATCGAGTACATACCAAGCCGAACGTCCGGACAAAACCCCGTTCCCATGGTCCAAATGTTCTATATTGGCCTTAAAACGTCCCGGCTAAGCCTTGTCGATCTTGAGGTTTTAGATTCCAAAACAAGTGAGTTTCGTCCATTTCCAAGTTCGGACCGAAAACCAAGTAAATGTCGACCGAACGGACGGACATAAAACTCGTTTTTACGGACGGAACGTTGTTTTTTCGCCTTAGAACGCCCCGGGTAAAGCTATTGAGTGTCTAGTCTATTAGGTGTATCGTTTTCCATGCAAAAACATGTGTGTTTCGTCCATTTATAAGTTCGGAACAAAACTCGAGTACATACCAAGCCGAACGTCCGGACAAAACCCCGTTCCCATGGTCCAAATGTTCTATATTGGCCTTAAAACGTCCCGGCTAAGCCTTGTCGATCTTGAGGTTTTAGATTCCAAAACAAGTGAGTTTCGTCCATTTCCAAGTTCGGACCGAAAACCGAGTAAATGTCGACCGAACGGACGGACATAAAACTCGTTTTTACGGACGGAACGTTGTTTTTTCGCCTTAGAACGCCCCGGGTTAAGCTATTGAGTGTCTAGTCTCTTAGGTGTATCGTTTTCCATGCAAAAACATGTGTGTTTCGTCCATTTATAAGTTCGGAACAAAAATCGAGTACATACCAAGCCGAACGTCCGGACAAAACCCCGTTCCCATGGTCCAAATGTTCTATATTGGCCTTAAAACGTCCCGGCTAAGCCTTGTCGATCTTGAGGTTTTAGATTCCAAAACAAGTGAGTTTCGTCCATTTCCAAGTTCGGACCGAAAACCGAGTAAATGTCGACCGAACGGACGGACATAAAACTCGTTTTTACGGACGGAACGTTGTTTTTTCGCCTTAGAACGCTCCGGGTTAAGCTATTGAGTGTCTAGTCTCTTAGGTGTATCGTTTTCCATGCAAAAACATGTGTGTTTCGTCCATTTATAAGTTCGGAACAAAACTCGAGTACATACCAAGCCGAACGTCCGGACAAAACCCCGTTCCCATGGTCCAAATGTTCTATATTGGCCTTAAAACGTCCCGGCTAAGCCTTGTCGATCTTGAGGTTTTAGATTCCAAAACAAGTGAGTTTCGTCCATTTCCAAGTTCGGACCGAAAACCGAGTAAATGTCGACCGAACGGACGGACATAAACTCGTTTTTACGGACGGAACGTTGTTTTTTCGCCTTAGAACGCCCGGGTTAAGCTATTGAGTGTCTAGTCTCTTAGGTGTATCGTTTTCCATGCAAAAACATGTGTGTTTCGTCCATTTATAAGTTCGGAACAAAACTCGAGTACATACCAAGCCGAACGTCCGGACAAAACCCCGTTCCCATGGTCCAAATGTTCTATATTGGCCTTAAAACGTCCCGGCTAAGCCTTGTCGATCTTGAGGTTTTAGATTCCAAAACAAGTGAGTTTCGTCCATTTCCAAGTTCGGACCGAAAACCGAGTAAATGTCGACCGAACGGACGGACATAAAACTCGTTTTTACGGACGGAACGTTGTTTTTTCGCCTTAGAACGCCCTGGGTTAAGCTATTGAGTGTCTAGTCTCTTAGGTGTATCGTTTTCCATGCAAAAACATGTGTGTTTCGTCCATTTATAAGTTCGGAACAAAACTCGAGTACATACCAAGCCGAACGTCCGGACAAAACCCCGTTCCCATGGTCCAAATGTTCTATATTGGCCTTAAAACGTCCCGGCTAAGCCTTGTCGATCTTGAGGTTTTAGATTCCAAAACAAGTGAGTTTCGTCCATTTCCAAGTTCGGACCGAAAACCGAGTAAATGTCGACCGAACGGACGGACATAAAACTCGTTTTTACGGACGGAACGTTGTTTTTTCGCCTTAGAACGCCCCGGGTTAAGCTATTGAGTGTCTAGTCTCTTAGGTGTATCGTTTTCCATGCAAAAACATGTGTGTTTCGTCCATTTATAAGTTCGGAACAAAACTCGAGTACATACCAAGCCGAACGTCCGGACAAAACCCCGTTCCCATGGTCCAAATGTTCTATATTGGCCTTAAAACGTCCCGGCTAAGCCTTGTCGATCTTGAGGTTTTAGATTCCAAAACAAGTGAGTTTCGTCCATTTCCAAGTTCGGACCGAAAACCGAGTAAATGTCGACCGAACGGACGGACATAAAACTCGTTTTTACGGACGGAACGTTGTTTTTTCGCCTTAGAACGCCCGGGTTAAGCTATTGAGTGTCTAGTCTCTTAGGTGTATCGTTTTCCATGCAAAAACATGTGTGTTTCGTCCATTTATAAGTTCGGAACAAAACTCGAGTACATACCAAGCCGAACGTCCGGACAAAACCCCGTTCCCATGGTCCAAATGTTCTATATTGGCCTTAAAACGTCCCGGCTAAGCCTTGTCGATCTTGAGGTTTTAGATTCCAAAACAAGTGAGTTTCGTCCATTTCCAAGTTCGGACCGAAAACCGAGTAAATGTAGACCGAACGGACGGACATAAAACTCGTTTTTACGGACGGAACGTTGTTTTTCGCCTTAGAACGCCCTGGGTTAAGCTATTGAGTGTCTAGTCTCTTCGGTGTATCGTTTTTCCATGCAAAAACATGTGTGCTTCGTCCATTAATAAGTTCGGAACAAAACTCGAGTACATACCAAGCCGAACGTCTGGACAAAACCCCGTTCCCATGGTCCAAATGTTCTATATTGGCCTTAAAACGTCCTGGCTAAGCCTTGTCGATCTTGAGGTTTTAGATTCCAAAACAAGTGAGTTTCGTCCATTTCCAAGTTCGGACCGAAAACCGAGTAAATGTCGATGGAACGGACGGACATTAAACTCGTTTTTACGGACGGAACGTTGTTTTTTCGCCTTAGAACGCTCCCTGGGTTAAGCTATTGAGTGTCTAGTCTCTTCGGTGTATCGTTTCCATGCAAAAACATGTGTGTTTCGTCCATTTATAAG
>JAJHQE010000250.1:0-23254 GCA_020826895.1 Aquilegia kansuensis
CCCATTGAACCATTTTGCTCGAGTTCAAGCAAACATCTACAAAGTCTCCACACCCTTCTTATCTTTCTTCCTGCTCTGAATATGTTCTTGAATCACGTTTTCCAAGAACTCATCGATTTCATTATAGTTTTTCACGGCCTCGCGTTAAGTCCATTAACTATATTCACCCAAGAAAGCCAAGGAATGAAGTCCCCAACATTAAAAACCTAACAAAATACTGAACCCTGCTATCATTTTTTTAAACTTCATACCACCTTCATCTGCACCAAACTCCTCCCATTGTAACCCGACAGACTACATTATTTGTAAATGAAAAGACCAATCACTCAATTCACACCAATTGAAGAAGAAGTAGAAGATAGATGACGAATTTTATCGACCATAAGATTAGCTTCCTCTTCTCTATGTGTTCTAAATGATGCCACTCTTTGAGAAGAAAAAAGATGTGACGCACTAATTTTTCGGACTTTTCCAGTAATGACCATAAGGTGCAAAAGCTAAGTCTTTATAGGAATAAGAAAGTTTTTCTGTAACTTTCTTTTAGGTCTATCTAGAAACTTACCTTCTTGTGTTTTGAAGATCTCTCTAGCTGCATCTACAGAGATACAATCAATGTCGGGGTTTGGCCTAAGCGAAGGAGCATGAGGGGGCCATATCTTTCGCAAGAGACTGAAGAGATCGATGTGGGAGTAAACCTAATTGATGAAGGTTTCCAATTATTGGAAGCTTTGATGGTGAAGGTGTAACTTGAGCTTCCTATACTTGTGAGATGTAGTGAGTTTAAAACATATATTGTAACAAACAAAATGAAAAAAAGTGAGAGCAAAAGGGGTTGTTGTTCTACCCATTCAAACATTCTTTCTTTCCTTAGAAGTTAGACCAAAGCTCACACACACACAGCTTAGTATTTGTTTCCTTCACTTCCTGGGAGTATATGTATGTTTTTTTCGCGGTGTGGCAAAGGAATGCATCATATTATTGGTGTTTTAATTGGAGGACAGTCTTTGAAACAAATCATTGATGAGAGTGTATAGCAATTGTTCAAGGAGTTGAAAATTCTTTTTCAAAGTCAGGTGTGGAACGATATATCTTTGAATAGCTAGTCTGATCCAGTTGCATAACTTGAGTTAGTGAACTTCTCTATCACTTGGAAGGAAACAAACATTATTGCGGATGCATACACAAAGCAAGGTGTAGTAATAAAAGTAAAACTATAGTAAAACCTCGATAAATGAATACCTTTGGGACTGGATATATAGATTATTATTTAAACGAGGTTATTCATTATCGACACTATTTTAGTACAAAAATCTTGAATTGGGACTGGACAAATTTATTACTTAAACGAGGTTATTCACTTATCAAACATTCATTTATCGAGGTTTAACTGTAGGTTGGATCCCTCTCATAAAGTGGAGAGGTTATATATGGGTTCGAAACACGTCAACAGCTGATTGTTTGATAAAAAAACGTTTTTTCACCTAATGGAAAATAGGTCCCCTCAACACGCGCTTGCTAATAAATATCAACGGAAGATTAATCTATTACAAGTAATTATTAAATGTAAAGGGCTACATAGTTTTTTTATTTCTGTCAGTACATTATCCTTTTGAGAAAATTTTATAAAATTGATTTTTTCTTTTCCATGACTTTTCTATCAACCCTTATTTCTACACTTGACTAATAGTGGAAAAAGTATTGTCTATATAGATTTAATGAATATAAGACTTGTCCACTGTAGTTAAAACCAAATTTCCATGAGTAGTAAGACTTTAGTGATGGAGGCTGGTGACTTCACTTCAAACTTTCAAAGTATTGTTCACACACATAATGTTCAACATTTCTCTTCCTCATAAATCAATAATGAACATAGAATTTCAAAATTTGAGAAAATAACATACCTGTTATGGTCTCATTATTGTTCTTTTATATATATATTAAAACGGTTCAAAGATTGAACTTACCATAAGAACAACTATATTCTATTAGAGATTCAGAGGAGATGAAATATAAGATCATGGCAATTATTTTCACTTCAACTAGCATTAGTTTAAGGTAAGATTTTCAGAAAATTAAGTTAATAAAACGAAAAATCGTAAAGAAAAGAGGGAAAAGAGATGTAGCTATTATTCGGTACATTTTCAGTATGGTGTATTACGGTACAGTTTGTACACCACACAATATTCCACGTGGACTCAAGTGGAAACTTACTACCTACCGTTAGTCTAAAGTCAACAAAAATTTGCTCTTATTGTTTCTTGAATTTTGTCATCCATATAGCAATTTGTCATCCATACAACTGCTTGTCATCCATACAGCTGCCACCTGTATGTTTGATTGAAAAAACTAAAAAACAATAAAAAATGCATAACCGGTTACCAAGTTGTCCTAGTCACATTGTGTGGACGAAAATGCTGCTCGCACCGTAATGTACTGAGTTAAAATGTATTGAATAAATGGCTAAAGAGATGGGCATAGATATTTTTATGATAGTATGGGCTTTTTGTTTGTTTTGGGGTAAAACTAAGATGAGAAATGTTAGTTTAGTTGGGTACTTGGGTTCCAGACATTGGGTTTGAGAGAATTTTGAGGAAGGGGTATATTGAGCATTAACATACACCCAGATGCCTTCTTCATATATATGCGTATTTGAACATTAACATACACCCATATGGCCTAACACTGTTAGAATAGTTGTACTTGAATGCAGGCTTTAGGATGAAAATTTATCCATACTAATGTCATATCTATTTGGTTACCTTGGCTGTGCTTGTTTCCCCGGAAGTTTTGGGGAAACAGAAATAGAAACCTTTTAAAAGGAAAAAATGTAAACAGTTTCCATTTTTTTTTTACAAAATTTTTACATGGTGCTTGGTTGCTGATAAGGAAAGTTTCGGATTTCTGCAAACAACCTTAGATATATCTAAAATTACACCCATACCACCGTACTATTTTTTAAATAAAATATGTAAAAGAAAAATTATGGGCCCCACCTTTTTTGGAGATGGTTTTTTTCAAAGTTTTCCGGTATTTTGAACCGGTATTATTAGCTGACGTGGTTTACTTTTTTTGCAAAAACAAATATGGGCCCCACCTTTTGTTGAACCCAACCAAGTAGCATGTATTTGGGAAAAAAAGAAAATCCTACGTGTCTTTGCTTTCCTATAAAATTCCTGGCGAACAAGCACAACCCTTATGTACTTTTGATTTGTTAATAAAAAATATTAATATAATTAATATAGTATTTGAATCATAAATATCAAATTCCTACTCAACCAAGGAAATGATGACATGAATAAACCATATGCATAAGATAAGTAAATGGTAATTAAGGGTCCATTACTGTCATTTGTCATATACCTCAAAAAGTATAAAGCCAATCCCAAATAGCTAAACAAAAAAATAAATATTAGTAAGAAATGATTTTGTTGCTTTGTTGCAAATATCATTACTGAACCTCTATACAGTAGAGTGTTTTTCTTATGCAAATCTTGCAGTAATATAATTCACTTCTAAACAATTTAAAGACAAATATATATCCATGTACATTGAGACTGGCTAGCTATAACTCAAAATGAAGTATGAAATCTCCAGATTTTTGTGGCTTACTTACCTGTTCGATCTCCCGTAGAATTTCGCCATACATCTCCAGTCAGACCATAGGTTCTAAGAGGTCATCCTGCATTAAGTATAGTTCTTGCTCGCATAGACATCTCTCTCTGATGAAAATTCCGGGGAGAAAAGGAGTGCCCCCTCATCTCTTGTAAATATCTGATTATTTGTTTCATCAGTTAAGTAGTACTTTTAATAGATAAGACTTTAGTGTTAGGTTCCAATAGGCTTATTGTATTTATGTAGTTTAATGGAGAATAACATTAAGTTAGCTTCGTGTTTCTTTTGCTATTTCATGAAGTACATCACTTATCAAACTTAAAACTGAGAAAAACAATGAGAAATCGTATGCAGTTATCAAAGTGACTTTCATATTTTTATTCAATAAGCATAACGTATGATAAAAAAAAAACAAAAATAGAAAAAATCTGCTATATATAATGTATTCACGTTAAATTATATAAGGGATGAATTAACTACAGATCAATGTTGAGCGCACAGTTTCCTTATAGTTCACGGGGCTGTATGATATGGTCAAGTTACTGTTGCAGAGAAGCTTTGTGTTGGTGACCATCAGGTTCAATGGGTCTGTAATAAGAAAGAGTTTGTAAGTGCATCATTATGCCGGACTACACTTGGTGCTCATTGTGCCAAGAATCATAGATATTAACCTAAGATCAGGCGCACTAGATAGATCAGAAGAGACAGAGTGTACGGATCTCGTGCATAACACGTGATCCGTCATGGAATATAGCTAAGACTAAACTCAAGGATAGGAAGGTTACACGTAACCGGCCTTGCAATAATAACCGTTGGATCTAGACCTGATCTGACGGACATAAGAGTGTGCATGCTACACTCTATAAATAGATAATAACCCTAAGGTTAAGGTATATTTTTTCACTTATTCTACACTGTTACATTAAGTCTTCCTCTCCTTCTTACTTGATACTAACTTGAGCGTTGGAGTGCTAACGCCGGTATCAACACCGGTGTGTTTTGCAGGGAACAGGAAGAAGAACTAGGTGAGCATCCAGTCTTGACAAACTTCATGGTGTAAGCTGTAGAGCAAACTTACATATTGGCGCCCACCGTGGATTTCCACGAACTCAAGCCATCTAGTTCTTTATTTTGTAGATCTGCATGTCTTCTTTTAGTTTGTTTCGTTTGGGATCTGTTCACTTCAGTTTGTTTCGTTTTAGACCTATTTGCTTTCTTTCAGTTGGTTTACTATAACCAGATCTGGGTTTTCATAGTTTTCTTGCTTGTTATTTGTTTTGTTTCTTTTTTCGTTGTGGTAGGATGGCAGCAAGCAGACCCGATTAAAGCAACAAATGAAGCTTTGCAAAATCAGTTACACGATGCTCAGGAGAGAGAGGAAGCTCTCCAAACAGAAATCAACCAACTCAGAGAACAGGAAGCGACTAGTGCAGCCCAAACAACCCTAAATCAACATGTTCAACAACCTGACAACCAGGAGAACCCTCCACCCCAACATGATGGTCAAGTAGACGAACTTCCACAACCCCCACCACTCGGCCATCAGCAGAATCAGCAAGGCAGGCAGCCTAGGGTTCCATGCCAGCAAAACCAAGGAGATCCAGTTGACGGCGAGGATCTCTCGCCGTCAACACCGAGAACGAGACAGAAGGAGAGAATGACAGTCAAGCTCAGGACAACGCGACTCCAAACTTAGCAGAAGTGTTGCAGATGGTTTAGGCGTTGCAAACTCAGGTAGCACAGGGATCTAAAGCAAACGCATCCGTGAAGAAAGATATGGAACGACTGGAAAGAAGCCATTAGTAGATGTCTGTTACACTATGTTTTTCCAAGCTAGTTCTCTCCACCAAAGTTTGACGGTTATGACTGAACTACCGACCCAAGCGATCATCTCACCTATAAAGCAGCAGATGGCGGTGTGGGATGATCGTCAGTATGACGGATTATGGTGTCGTCTCTTCCTCAAAGTCTGACTAACGCACTCAACTGGTTTCTCAGCCTTCCGGAGAAGAGTATCCATTCGTTCGAGGAGTTGTAAACAACATTTCTTACCCATTACATTCATCAGAAGAGAAGAGTCACGGATATGCTTCACTTTCACTGTTGATCTGCATCAAGAGAAGGATGAACCACTCAAAAATTTCGTTTCAAGGTTCAAAATCATAGTCTTACAGCTAGATTAGATTGAGGACAAGATGGCCATAGTAGCATTCCAGAAAGGGATTCACAGAGATTCTCCAGCTCACAAGACTATTGCCTGTTAACAGATGAATACCTTATCGGAGCTTTACCTTAAGGTGGAAAAGTATATCAGGCTAGAGCAAACAATGGCAAGAATGGAGATTCCGACAAGCCAAGGAACCGTTAACACGGTTACATCCGACAACAAGAGAGTTTCCAAGGGTAGCAAGACTGAACACCCAAGAGACAGTGATGGCAGAGGAGGCAGAGGAGGATCAGATAAAAGGAGGAAAGGAGATGGTAAGGACACTTCCCCAAGGCGGTCACCACTAAGAAGATCGTCACCACCGAGAGACATCCCACACTTCGATACAAGTCTGTTAGAGATTTACAAAAATTAAGAATAGAAGGTAATTTTCAGAGCCCAGGTAACAAATGTGCAAGCATTAAGGTAAGTCTTTCTGTGATTTCCACCAAGCTCATAACCACTCAACAAATGATTGTTATTCCTTCCAAAGATTTTTGAAAGGTTAGTAGAAGATGGTCATCTGAAAGAATTTTTGCCCCGGGAAGATCGACAGATTGTTGCCATGCCTCAACCTATCCAGGTAATTGGAACTGTTAACATGATACTTGAAAATTTTCATGAGTCTAACAGCAAGCATAAGCAGAAGGTCAGGAAGGTCCATCAAGTCTGTGAACACAGGGAAGGTCCTGATACTCCGATTGCATTTCCCGTGATGCGAAATGGCAAACATGTGCACCAGACAAAGCCGATATATTTCTCTGATTACGATCTCCGTGGGGTTGACACTCCACACAATGATGCACTCACAGTTACTATAAATATTGGTAGCTGAGAGTCAGGAAAGTCCTTATTGATTGCGGAAGTGGAGTGGATATTCTTTACACTAGGGGACTCAATCAAATGAAGCTAGACGGATCTCATTTGTCCCCTTCCAAGGGCAACGTCTACGGATTCAACGAAGGATCAAGTCTTCCATTAGGTGAGATCACACTTCTGGTTTGTGTTGACAAGAAAACTGTAATATCTCGTTTTGTTGTTGTGGAGGCAGGATCCGAGTACAATGCTATATTGGGTCGTAGTTGGATCCATGCAATGAAGGCTATTCCATCCACTATGTATCAGAAGGTACGCTTTCCAACAGAAGAAGGACAGTACGAGATCCGAGGGGACCAGGCTCTCTAAAAAATGACAAGTCATGACACAGTCAAACTCATGAGCAGACAAGCAGATGAGGATCGGATGACAAGTCCGACAACACCGACAAATAGCAACGAGATCTGAGGGGACCAACTCTCTAAAAAATGACAAGTCATGACACAGTCAAACTCATGAGCAGACAAGCAGATGAGGATGACAGGTCCGACAACACCGACAAATAACAACTACAGAGGAAAGATGACGGGAAAGAGGCCGAGGTTGCTGTTAAAACCGTTGAAACAACAGAGCCCGTCAACCTCTCTTTAACAGGGATAGAGCGAATCACCCATGTTGGGACGCTGCTAGACCCTCAGGTAAAGTCTGATCTGATAAATTTCTTGAAAGATAATCAGGATGTTTTTGCTTGGAGTATGTCGAACATGCTAGGAATAGATCCATCTATAACTTGTCATAAATTGAATGTTTGCAAAGATGCTAATCCTGTAGCTCAGCGAGTACGGACTATAGTCACTATACGTCCAGCTTTGGCAGAAGCCGTTAAGACAGAAATCCAGAAGATGTTGATGCTGGCATAGTGAAAGAAGTGTAATATCCAGAATGGGTCTCAAATATTGTTGCAGTGCCTAAGAAGAATGGGAAGTAAGAGTCTGCATAGACTTCACAAACCTCAACAAAGCATGCCCGAAAGATATGTATATAAAATCAAATTGCTATGTATGAACCTGATCAGTCAAAGACAGCCTTTTATGCCGGGAGTAAGACTCTTTGTTACACAAAAATGCCATTTGGTTTGAAGAATGCTGGAGCAAATTACCAAAGATTGGCATATGTTCAAAGATCACCTCAAGAATACAATGGAAGTGTACATTGATGATATGTTGGTAAAATCCGTGATAGCTGGTGACCATCTGGCTGACCTAGCTATTACGTTCAACATTCTCAGATCGTACAAAATGAAGCTCAATCCAGAGAAGTGCACTTTTGGAGTTTCATCAAGGAAGTTCCTGGGGTATATAGTGACGAAAAGAGGGATAAAAGTGAATCAAGAGCAAATCAGAGCCTTAATCGAGATGCCATCTCCGTCTACCAGAAAAGAAGTTCAAGTCTTAGCAAGAAGGATCACGGCCTTGGGAAGGTTCATTTCACGCTCCACAGATAAATGTAAGCCTATTCTTACACTCCTAAGAAAGAGTATGTAGTTCAAATGAACAGTGAATGCGAAAGCGCCTTCACGACCTTGAAACAGTACCTCAGTGAGCCGCCAATCCTGGCAAAGCCGACACCAGGTGAAATTTTATTTTTATTTAGCTATATCTAGCATTGCTGTGAGTACAATCCTCACACGCAAGGAAGGAACGAATGGGAATCCAGTATACTTCCTAAGTAAAAAATTGACAGATGCAGAAACGAGATACACTAGAGTGGAGAAGTATGGTCTGGCATTACTATTTTCAGCGTGGCGCTTACGGCCATACTTCGAAGCTTATATAGTTACTGTTGTCACTAACTTGCCACTAAAGCATTCTTTCAAAAATAGAAGAAACAGGTAGAATGGAGAAATGGGCAATCGCACTCAGCAAGTTTCATTTGCAGTACGAACAGAAGAAGGTAGAGAAGTCTCAAGTGCTAGCAGACTTCCCAGTAGAAGAGGTTGGGAGAGGTGTCTGAGATGCCATTAGATGCAGAAGTGACCGATCCAGAGTTGACTGAATGCAGGAGAGAATGGGAGACAATTACAGGATGGCGAATCTTTGCTGATGAATCTGCCAGCAAAGACGGATCCGCCATCGGTATAGTTGTTATAACTCAGAAAATTCCAGAATTGAGTTAGCAGAGAAACTCGGATTCCCGGCAACTAACAATGAATCAGAGTATGAAGCGATCATTACTGGGCTCGAAATGGTGAGTTCACTCGGTGTGAAGGAGATAACAGTGTTCACAGACTCAAAGTTGGTTGTATAGCAGACTGGGGGCGGCTACAAGGCCACCAATGCCAAATGGCAGCGTACTTAAAGCTCCTGAAGGAGGTAATGCTCAAATTTTCTGCAGTAGACATTATCCACCTCTACAGGAACGACAACCGGCAAGCAACGCACTAGCCTACATCGCAACCATGTTAGGTGATGCAGAGACAAAAACTATCACATTGACAAGAAAAGAAAAATCAATGCTCGAGAAATCAGAGGTCGTAATGGCCGTTAATTCCGAACTGGGGGCAAGCTAGATGGACCCAATAGTCCGATATCTTAGAGATCAAGAGCTCCCATCCGAGAAGACAAAAGCTCGAAAAGTCATTGAGAGTTCCAAAAAACACTCTATTAGAAGGAGAGCTGTACAGGAAATCCCACCATGCTCCACTCTTGAAGTGCGTACACCCAGATCTCACAGAGCAGGTCATGGCAGAGATTCACGATGGCAGTTGCGGCAGTCACTCTCCAGGAAGGGCAATGGCTCACAGAGTTATGATTCATGGGTATTTCTGGCCCCGTCTATTCCGTGATTGCGTATACGCCAAGAAGTGCAGAGGTTGTCAAATCCATGGCAGGTTAATCCATTCTTCAGCCGAAGAATTGCACCTAGTCGGGAGTCCCTGGCCATTCGCAATGTGGGGAATTGACATTATTGGCAAATTGCCAACTTCAGGAAGGGGCCTAGAATTCCTATTGGTGGCCACAGAATACTTCACAAAGTGGGTGGAGGCAATTCCACTGCGGTAGGTCAAAGAAGAGCAGGTAAAAGACTTTATTTGGGAATACATTGTCTGCCGCTTCGGTCTTCCAAAAGCAGTTGTAACTGATAACGATCCTCAATTCCGTGGTGGGGAAGTGAAAAAGTTCTTTGATAGTTACAAAATCAGGCAGTACTTCGTATCACCTTTCTATCCGCAATCTAATGGCCAAGCCAAAGCGACAAACAAGTCTATTCTGGAAACAGTTCAAAAGAAGTTAGAAGACAGAGGTGTGAACTGGTTAGAGAGCAGTTATTAGAAGTGTTATGGGCATATCGAACTACGCCAAGAAGGTCAACAGGTGCAACACCGTTCTCTCTGACATATGGAATGGAGGCAACCATCCCACCAGAGATGATAACACCATCAACCCGAAAGACTGTGGTAGACCTTGGGATAAATGGGGAAATCATTGAGAGAGAGTTGGCCGGTGTTGGCAGAAGAGAAGAAAGATATGGCAAGAACCAAACTCGAAAGTTATCAGCGAAGCATGCAAGGTCCTACAACAACAAAGTCAGACCACAGACTCTTAATGAAGGCGATCTAGTCTTGCGCAGGAAATACCCCACCATTGAAGCTCCGTCCAAACTAGGAAGGACGTTATGTAGTGGACCGTGTTAGAACAAACGGATCTTACTACCTCAAGACTGTCGACGAAGAGGCTATCACTAAGCCTTGGAATATTTCTAACTTAAAGAAATATTTTGTGTAATCGAAAAACTCATTTTGCAATCAGACAATTTCGTGTGAGCAGTCAATTACAAGTGCTATTTTGAGAGTTGTAATAGAGATTATTCTTGGAGTTTTCGCACTCTGTCATACCTGTTTGAGTTGTAAAAGATTTAATATCTTGGAGTTTTTGCACTCCGGCATACGAGATTCAATTATATATATAATTATCTTGGAGTTTTTGCACTCTGGCATACATGTTTTGTTTCAACCTATGGACTTATGGTTCATAACTGCAATCCCAGCAAGAGCCATGCTAACGGTCTTGCTAGGGCACCCTGTTTAGGAAACAAGTTCAATACTTGGGGGCGAGTAAGGCTGGTAAGAGAGAAGTCTTAGCAGGACGCTAGCCCGTCTAGCAGCTCTTACCCCCTTGCTCGCACCCAGTAATGGCTGCTACCGCAGCATTACGGAAGCCTTCCAGAATGGATAGGGCCGAAAGTTCAGTCATGTCAGGGCCGACAGTGTAGCTAACCTCTGCGACGACAGGGTTAGGCTAACATCTGTAACGGGATTGAATGACAATGAGTATCAATACTCAAAGAGCTGAACGCTCATGCAAAACGGCCATTCACAACGACTGGAAAAGAAAAAAACATTCAGATTCTATCTAAGCAAAGAATACTGATTGCAACGCCTGCCCATCCACCGTGGACTGAGAAACCAGGCAATATCAAAATCATATGAAAAAAAAATCATGCATTTATATATAGGAGGCCTGCTCGTCCACCATGGTTCGAGAAACCAGGCCCAAGTAACAATATTAGCTAGCCGATAAATTACTGTAAGAGAAACAAAATGTCGGCCTTCCCGAAGGAGAGACCTAGTGTAACTTGGGCGTTAACCCCCCCCCCCCCCCCAACAGCTAGCCTCGTGGGACGGCGTAGCAGATACCAAAATCAACTATTGTTTGAAAAGACCAGAAGAACAAGAGAGACAACCCTCACATCGCTCAAAGAAAGAAGAGAAAATATCCACTACTGATGAGTAGTTGTTGAATCTGCTTTGCCAGATCTCTTGGCCATGATACGGTCCACCTGATACTTCACCATGGCTGGGACCTTCTCCTTCCAAGCAGCATCCTTAGCAGTAACAACTTCCATTTTCTCTCTCTCCTCATACGATCTTCCAAGGCATGAAGGGCATTTTCCTTATCATTCGTGAACCCTTGCTTGAGACTTTCAACGGCGTCAGCGTGTTCTTTTCTTGCATCCTCCAAGGTTAAGGCATGAGACTTCCTTTCTTCCTCTAACTGGACTTCAATTTCTTCACGGAGTCAGAATGAGTTTTGATTTCCGCAAGGTATTTCTCCTTGTATTCTTCCAACTGCTTAATTTTAGCTTCCATATCAGCCCTGCCAGATTTCTTTTTCTCTTCAACCATGTGGGATGCGATCATTCAATTCCATATTAACTGCAATCAACTGCAAATAAAAGAGGATTATAACATGTCCAAAGCTTGACAAAAATAAGGGGAATGAAAACTTACATCAGAGATGAGAGAAGTTGTGCCACGAAGCGATGCCAAATCCATTTTCTTGTAGTGTTCACGGTTTGGGGGGAGCACCGAATGGTAAAGAAGGTTGTAGGAATTGATGGGGTCAGCAATACAATACAAGTCATTCACAGTCAAGGATTGTCCACAAAACCCAAAAGCAGGAGACCAGAGAGGAACTTTCGGGGCAGAAGCAGAATCACCTACAACTGATTTACCGGATTTCACAGCAAGTGAAGAGGAAATACCATATGAGAAAGAATAATAATACCCTTACTAGGAGTAGCAGAGGCACCAGCTAATTCAGTCTTAACGGACGTCTCTGTTCACTTGGTCCTTCAGTTCTGGGCCTTTTTACTAGAATCGGAGTTCCCATCAGACAAATCGATCAACACAATAGGCAAAAGAAGAGTCAGGTTGCACAACCTGAAGATCATCATCAAATAGAGCATCAAATACAGAGTCATCAATCTCCAAGTTACCAGCTTGAGACATCTTGGCTTTTGAACTCGCTGTCTCTTCGACCTACGCTGCACAGTAACGGAATGTTTCAGAATCTCCTTCTTCACTTACTTCAGAGGGAGGGGGAGTGGGGGGACAGGTTTCTTAACTACAATTTTGGGCTTGAGTGATGTAACATCAGCATCACCGACACCTATAGTGGTGGTAGGATGTTTGCATCCTTCATCGACAGCAAGCCAAACATCCTCACCCAAGTCTGGAGATAAGCAATCATTCTAACTTTGCAATAAGCAAAGTTAGTGCCATCAAAATGAGGTGGACGATTATTAGTCCCAAACTTACAGAATCCATAAGAACACACTAAGGATCTACGCTTCAAGTAATTAAACACTTAAACAAAGCGCCCTGCGGCTGATACCACTTGTAATCCCCAAGTAGTGCAAAGTTCTAATGGATAATTAACAGAAAACAATAAAGCAAACCAGTGCAAGAGATACACAATATTAACGTGGGTAAAACCCTAAACCGGGAAACATCCACGACCGTTCTCAGACGATAACAATCCACTATATCAATAAAAGTATTACACTCAAAGTAACAAACTCTAGTTAACTCAATCCCTGATGTTAACACCTGCAACTGCACTCCGGGTAGTCTTCTACTTGATATAACTGTGGTTCTCTTCACAGACTCTCTTGAGAAGTAGCTCTTGAATATCAATGGTGAACTTGTTGGAATGGAGAAGATGAAGGTTTCCTTGCCTCACACAGAAGCTCTGGAGATGATTGAGAGATTGGAATCTTTAAGGTTTCTTTGTTGTAGAGAAACCCTATTAATATTCCATAATGGGCATTAACCAATTGGGCCCATTCCACACTTCGGCTTGTAGCATTAGCTCCAATCCACAATTGTGTCAACCTTGTAACCTGGGGGCTACACGCTCTTCTTGTTCGGCTTCTAAGACAACATGGATACGATATTTCCCAAGGTACAGACTAGTCTTGTTTATGTTAATCATATGTTTTCAAAACTTTCCAAGACGAGAGATAGGTAATTGAAGGAATACCTTTGTGAGTATGTTAAGGAATTGTTGAGTTTGTACAAGCTTCTCACCTTGGTTTCGAAGGTGAAAACATCATGGATGAAGCCAAAGCCTTCACAACTAAGCACTTGAAAGAACCTGCTCACGGAAACTTTCTCCCACCATCGCTCAAAAAGGTGGCCCATCCCTTGGAGGTTCCCTTGCATTGGAGGAAATAAGGGTAGACGCAAGGTGGTACATGGTCACATGGATATATATGAGAGGAAAGAAAACATGAAACCTGCATTACTTACCTTGGCTAAACTGGACTACAACATGGTTCAAGCTACACATCAGAAAGAACTCACAAACGTTGTAATGTAAGTTCACTTAGAATCACAGGACAATTCAAAATCATTTAAACGTCAGCGTCTCATATTGGTTTTTTGTTTCAGGTGGTGGGAGGATCTCGGTCTACAATGCTTGAGCTTTTTGAGAGATAGAGTGATGATTAATTATATTTGGTCTTTGGGAATGGCTTTTGAACCAAAATTCGGAAATTTAAGGGAAGAAATGTCAAAACTATCCATCGTTTTAATAGTTTTCGATGATATGTATGATACACGAGGATCATTGGAAGAGCTAGAGCTCTTTACAGATGCCGTTGAGAGGTATATTATTATTATTAAGTTTGCTATAGTGAAATGAATGTATATTTTCTTTCGAAGAATTCATAATTTCCATATGTTTCATTAAAATTACAGATGGGATGTTAATGCAATGGAACTGCTTCCACAAGATATGAAGATATGTTACCTCTTTTGCTGCTCAATACTAGCATCGAATTGGTTATGAAATCTTAAAAGATCACGCTTGTGATATAATATCACACCAAAAGAAAGCATATCTAACCGAGGCGAAATGGTTTCACCAAGGATATATGCCATCATCAAAAGAGTATCTTGACAATGCATTGTATTCAGTTGGGATACATATGATATGGGGATAGTAAATGGATACATCTTAACTGCAAACAAGATATAAACAGAAGAAGCATTGCAGTGCATAGAGAGTTTGCCTGCGGTAGTATACTGTCCAGCCATGATGAGTCGACTTGCCAATGATTTGGGGATTGATACAGTATTTATCATACCTCGATACATTATAACTTATTATTACGTTTTTCCTTGATGGGAAAAGAAAGGCTATAGATGTAATGTATTGTTGGTATTTTTGCATGCAGGACGAGCAAAAGAAAAGCTCTATACAAATTTACATGAAGGAACTTGGAATTTCTGAAGTAGCTGCTAATGAACAAAGATGGGTAGCTCACCATCCATTCTCCGAGCCGTTTATGACCTCAACAATAAATCTTTGCCGACAAGCTCAATACATTATCATGTTTGAAGATGGAGATTTAAACTTGGATAATCTCATGTCTTTGGTGTTTGAACCCATCCCTCTTGACTAAGAATTAAGATTAAGCGCACAAATAAAATCACACCAATTGTGGTCTCTCTGGTGAAATAAACTACACATGAACAGTGCAGTTTATATGGGATTATTAGACACAATTTGGATTTTCTTTGTTGTCATTATTAAAGTGATATAGGTCACTCAGTTTTTGCCATGCAGTAATTGAGTTTCACTGCGAAGCAGGTCGAGTTTGGGTTTAATTAAAGTCGAGTGCACTATAACCCGATTATTAGAAGAATTCCAACGCTGTTGGCTATTGCCGAATGGCCTCTTAATGTATCCTTACAAACAAGGGGAAGATAAATTAAACACATAACATCAAAATAGAATACAAATGCCCATTATCATAAAAACATTGGTGACTTGATTCACATACTTTATGATATATTATAAGTAACCAACAATGCCATTGAACCCAACTTTAACCAGACAAGCTGGGAATGTGTTCATACCCTCATTACAACACCAATCGGGTAGATAAGAGATGATGAACTTCATCACATCTACTAGCTTTATTCAAAGTTATGCGGCTTTGCAACAAGAATAAGAGGGTGTTTCTTGTAAGCTGTAGCACTGAATTCTTCAGTGACATCCAATTCTTTGATTGTTGTTCCATTAGGCAAAGTCCAATCAAAGTGATACAAAAGATTTGCTAGTGGAAGTTCCATATCAGGGATTGCAAAATTTATTGCAGGGCATGCTCTCCTGCCTGCACCAAATGGAATGAACTGAAAATCCTGTCCTTTATAATCCACAGAAGAATTAAGAAACCGTTTTGGTGTAAATTTTTCAGGATCTTCCCAATACAATGGGTCTCTTGAATTGCCCACGCATTGACAATGACAGTAGTATTGGCAGGAATGTCGTAGCCATGTATCTTAGCATCTTGCATTGATTCACGGGGACAAGAAAAGGTCCTGGAATATGTAATCGTAGTGTTTCCTTAATCACCATTTTCATGTAGTGCATTTTTTCAAGGTCATCTTCTGTGATAAATCCTTTTCCTTTTGCTATGTCTCTTATCTCCATTTGGACTTCTTTCATTATGTCTGCCTGTTGGATTAGCTCTGTCATTGCCCAAACTACGGTCGTTAACGAGGTTTCCGTCCCAGCGGCAACATATCCTACAAGAAAAAAAAACTGTAAGCAAGCAGCCGCGATGGAATGAACATAGAGTGATGAGTAGAATATACTTACCAAGATTATTGCTTTGATGTTACCATTATCGAAGGGAACACCACCCATTGAACCATTTTGCCCGAGTTCAAGCAAAACATCTACAAAGTCTTCCACACCCTTCTTATCTTTCTTCCTGCTCTGAATATGTTCTTGAATCACCTTTTCCAAGAACTCATCCATTTCATTATAGTTTTTACGGCTCTTGCATTAAGTCCATTAACTATATTCACCCAAAAAGCCAAGGAATGAAGTCCCAACATTAAAAACACTAACAAAATACATGAACCCTGCTATCATTTTTTTAAACTTCATACCACCTTCATCTGCACCAAACTTCCTCCCCATTGTAACCCGACAGACTACATTATTTGTAAATGAAAATACCAATCACTCAAGTTCACACCAATTGAAGAAGAAGTAGAAGATAGATGACGAATTTTATCGACCATAAGATTAGCTTCCTCTTCTCTATGTGTTCTAAATGATGCCACTCTTTGAGAAGAAAAAAGTGCGCACTAATTTTTCGGACTTGTTTCCAGTAATGACCATAAGGTGCAAAAGCTAAGTCTTTATAGGAATAAGAAAGTTTTTCTGTAAACTTTCTTTTAGGTCTATCTAGAAACTTAACCTTCTTGTGTTTTGAAGATCTCTCTAGCTGCATCTACAGAAGATACAATCAATGTCGGGGTTTGGCCTAAGCGAAGGAGCATGAGGGGGCCATATTCTTTCGCAAGAGACTGAAGAGATCGATGTGGGAGTAAACCTAATTGATGAAGGTTTCCAATTATTGGAAGCTTTGATGGTGAAGGTGGTAACTTGAGCTTCCTATTCTTTGAGATGTAGTGAGTTTCAAAACATATATTGTAACAAACAAAATGAAAAAAAGTGAGAGCAAAAGGGGTTGTTGTTCTACCCATTCAAACATTCTTTCTTTCACTTAGAACCAAAGCTTCACACACACAGCTTAGTATTTGATTCCTTCACTTCCTGGGAGTATATGTATGTTTTTTTCGCGGTGTGGCAAAGGAATGCATCATATATTATTGGTGTTTTAATTGGAGGACTAGTCTTTGAAACAAATCATGTGGATGAGTGTATAGCAATTGTTCAAGGAGTTGAAAATTCTTTTTCAAAGTCAGGTGTGGAACGATATATCTTTGAATAGCTAGTCTGATCCAGTTGCATAACTTGAGTTAGTGAAACTTCTCTATCACTTGGAAGGAAACAAACATTATTGCGGATGCATACACAAAGCAAGGTGTAGTAATAAAAGTAAAACTATAGTAAAACCTCGATAAATGAATACCTTTGGGACCGGATATATAGATTATTTAAACAGGTTATTCATTTATCGAACACTATTTTAGTACAAAATCTTGAATTGGGACTGAACAATTTATTACTTAAACGAGGTTATTCACTTATCAAACATTCATTTATCGAGGTTTAACTGTAGGTTGGATCCCTCTCATAAAGTGGAGAGGTTATATATGGGTTCGAAACACGTCAACAGCTGATTGTTTGATAAAAAAACGTTTTTTCACCTAATGGAAAATAGGTCCCCTCAACTGCGCTTGCTAATAAAATATCAACGGAAGATTAATCTATTACAAGAGTAATTATTAAATGTAAAGGGCTACATAGTTTTTATTTCTGTCAGTACATTACCTTTTGAGAAAATTTTATAAAATTGATTTTTCTTTCCATGACTTTTCTATTCAACCCTTATTTCTACACTTGACTAATAGTGGAAAAAGTATTGTCTATATAGATTTAATGAATATAATGAGTTGTCCACTGTATTTAAAACCAAATTTCCATGAGTAGTAAGACTTTAGTGATGGAGGCTGGTGACTTCACTTCAAACTTCAAGTATTGTTCAACACACATAATGTTCAACATTTCTCTTCCTCATAAAATCAATGAACATAGAATTTCAAAATTTGAGAAAAAAACCTGTTATGGTCTCATTATTGTTCTTTAATATATATTAAAACGGTTCAAAGATTGAACTTACCATAAGAAACAACTATATTCTATTAGAGATTCAGAGGAGATGAGAATATAAGATCATGGCAATTATTTTCACTTCAACTAGCATTAGTTTAAGGTAAGATTTTCAGAAAATTAAGTTAATAAAACGAAAAATCGTAAAGAAAAGAGGGAAAAGAGATGTAGCTATTATTCGGTACATTTTCAGTATGGTGTATTACGGTACATTTGTTTGTACACCACACAATATTCCACGTGGACTCAAGTGGAAACTTACTACCGGTTAGTCTAAAGTCAACAAAAATTTGCTCTTATTGTTTCTTGAATTTTGTCATCCATATAGCAATTTTGTCCATCCATACAACTGCTTGTCATCCATACAGCTGCCACCTGTATGTTTGATTGAAAAAACTAAAGAAACAATAAAAAATGCATAACCGGTTACCAAGTTGTCCTAGTCACATTGTGTGGACGAAAATGCTGCTCGCACCGTAATGTACTGAGTTAAAATGTATTGAATAAATGGCTAAAGAGATGGGCATAGATATTTTTATGATAGTAATGGGCTTTTTGTTGTTTTGGGGTAAAATACTAAGATGAGAAATGTTAGTTTAGTTGGGTACTTGGGTTCCAGACATTGGGTTTGAGAGAATTTTGAGGAAGGGGGTATATTGAGCATTAACATACACCCAGATGCCTTCTTCATATATATGCGTATTTGAACATTAACATACACCCATATGGCCTAACACTGTTAGAATAGTTGTACTTGAATGCAGGCTTTAGGATGAAATTTATCCATACTAATGTCATACTATTTGGTTACCCTTGGCTGTGCTTGTTTCCCCGGAAGTTTTGGGGAAACAGAAATAGAAACCTTTTTAAAAGGAAAAAATGTAAACAGTTTCCATTTTTTTTTTACAAAATTTTTACATGGTGCTTGGTTGCTGATAAGGAAAGTTTCGGATTTCTGCAAACAACCTTAGATATATCTAAAATTACACCCATACCACCGTACTATTTTTTAAATAAAATATGTAAAAGAAAAATTATGGGCCCCACCTTTTTTGGAGATGGTTTTTTTCAAAGTTTTCCGGTATTTTGAACCGGTATTATTAGCTGACGTGGTTTACTTTTTGCAAAACAAATATGGGCCCCACCTTTTGTTGAACCCAACCAAGTAGCATGTATTTGGGAAAAAAAGAAAATCCTACGTGTCTTTGCTTTCCTATAAAATTCCTGGCGAACAAGCACAACCCTTATGTACTTTTGATTTGTTAATAAAAAATATAATATAATTAATATAGTATTTGAATCAATATCATATTCCTACTCAACCAAGGAAATGATGACATGAATAAACCATATGCATAAGATAAGTAAATGGTAATTAAGGGTCCATTACTGTCATTTGTCATATACCTCAAAAAGTATAAAGCCAATCCCAAATAGCTAAACAAAAAATATAATATTAGTAAGAAATGATTTGTTGCTTTGTTGCAAATATCATTACTGAACCTCTATACAGTAGAGTGTTTATTCTTATGCAAATCTTGCAGTAATATAATTCACTTCTAAAAATTTAAAGACAATATATATCCATGTACATTGAGACTGGCTAGCTATAACTCAAAATGAAGTATGAAATCTCCAGATTTTTGGCTTACTTACGTTCGATCTCCCGTAGAATTTCGCCATACATCTCCAGTCAGACCATAGGTTCTAAGAGGTCATCCTGCATTAAGTATGTTCTTGCTCGCATAGACATCTCTCTCTGATGAAAATTCCGGGGAGAAAAGGAGTGCCCCCTCATCTCTTGTAAATATCTGATTATTGTTTCATCAGTTAAGTAGTACTTTTAATAGATAAGACTTTAGTGTTAGGTTCCAATAGGCTTATTGTATTTATGTAGTTTAATGGAGAATAACATTAAGTTAGCTTCGTGTTTCTTTTGCTATTTCATGAAGTACATCACTTATCAAACTTAAAACTGAGAAAAACAATGAGAAATCGTATGCAGTTATCAAAGTGACTTTCATATTTTTATTCAATAAGCATAACGTATGATAAAAAAACAAAAATAGAAAAATAATCTGCTATATAAATGTATTCACGTTAAATTATATAAGGGATGAATTAACTACAGATCAATGTTGAGCGCACAGTTTCCTTATAGTTCACGGGGCTGTATGATATGGTCAAGTTACTGTTGCAGAGAAGCTTTGTGTTGGTGACCATCAGGTTCAATGGGTCTGTAATAAGAAAGAGTTTGTAAGTGCATCATTATGCCGGACTACACTTGGTGCTCATTGTGCCAAGAATCATAGATATTAACCTAAGATCAGGCGCACTAGATAGATCAGAAGAGACAGAGTGTACGGATCTCGTGCATAACACGTGATCCGTCATGGAATATAGCTAAGACTAAACTCAAGGATAGGAAGGTTACACGTAACCGGCCTTGCAATAATAACCGTTGGATCTAGACCTGATCTGACGGACATAAGAGTGTGCATGCTACACTCTATAAATAGATAAACCCTAAGGTTAAGGTATATTTTTTCACTTATTCTACACTGTTACATTAAGTCTTCCTCTCCTTCTTACTTGATACTAACTTGAGCGTTGGAGTGCTAACGCCGGTATCAACACCGGTGTGTTTTGCAGGGAACAGGAAGAAGAACTAGGTGAGCATCCAGTCTTGACAAACTTCATGGTGTAAGCTGTAGAGCAAACTTACATATTGGCGCCCACCGTGGATTTCCACGAACTCAAGCCATCTAGTTCTTTATTTTGTAGATCTGCATGTCTTCTTTTAGTTTGTTTCGTTTGGGATGTTCACTTCAGTTTGTTTCGTTTTAGACCTATTTGCTTTCTTTCAGTTGGTTTACTATAACCAGATCTGGGTTTTCATAGTTTTCTTGCTTGTTATTTGTTTGTGTTTCTTTTTTTCGTTGTGGTAGGATGGCAGCAAGCAGACCCGATTAAAGCAACAAATGAAGCTTGCAAAATCAGTTACACGATGCTCAGGAGAGAGAGGAAGCTCTCCAAACAGAAATCAACCAACTCAGAGAACAGGAAGCGACTAGTGCAGCCAAACAACCCTAAATCAACAGTTCAACAACCTGACAACCAGGAGAACCCTCCACCCCAACATGATGGTCAAGTAGACGAACTTCCACAACCCCCCACCACTCGGCCATCAGCGAATCAGCAAGGCAGGCAGCCTAGGGTTCCATGCCAGCAAAACCAAGGAGATCCATTGACGGCGAGGATCTCTCGCCGTCAACACCGAGAACGAGACAAAGGAGAGAATGACAGTCAAGCTCAGGACAACGCGACTCCAAACTTAGCAGAAGTGTTGCAGATGGTTTAGGCGTTGCAAACTCAGGTAGCACAGGGATCTAAAGCAAACGCATCCGTGAAGAAAGATATGGAACGACTGGAAAGAAGCCATTAGTAGATGTCTGTTACACTTATGTTTTCCAAGCTAGTTCTCTCCACCAAAGTTTGACGGTTATGACTGAACTACCGACCCAAGCGATCATCTCACCTATTATAAGCAGCAGATGGCGGTGTGGGATGATCGTCAGTATGACGGATTATGGTGTCGTCTCTTCCTCAAAGTCTGACTAACGCACTCAACTGGTTTCTCCAGCCTTCCGGAGAAGAGTATCCATTCGTCGAGGAGTTGTAAACAACATTTCTTACCCATTACATTCATCAGAAGAGAAGAGTCACGGATATGCTTCACTGTTTGATCTGCATCAAGAGAAGGATGAACCACTCAAAAATTTCGTTTCAAGGTTCAAAATCATAGTCTTACAGCTAGATTAGATTGAGGACAAGATGGCCATAGTAGCATTCCAGAAAGGGATTCACAGAGATTCTCCAGCTCACAAGACTATTGCCTGTTAACAGATGAATACCTTATCGGAGCTTTACCTTAAGGTGGAAAAGTATATCAGGCTAGAGCAAACAATGGCAAGAATGGAGATTCCGACAAGCCAAGGAACCGTTAACACGGTTACATCGACAACAAGAGAGTTTCCAAGGGTAGCAAGACTGAACACCCAAGAGACAGTGATGGCAGAGGAGGCAGAGGAGGATCAGATAAAAGGAGGAAAGGAGATGGTAAGGACACTTCCCCAGGCGGTCACCACTAAGAAGATCGTCACCACCGAGAGACATCCCACACTTCGATACAAGTCTGTTAGAGATTTACAAAAAGATTAAGAATAGAAGGTAATTTTCAGAGCCCAGGTAACAAATGTGCAAGCATTAGAGGTAAGTCTTTCTGTGATTTCCACCAAGCTCATAACCACTCAACAAATGATTGTTATTCCTTCCAAAGATTTTTGAAAGGTTAGTAGAAGATGGTCATCTGAAAGAATTTTTGCCCCGGGAAGATCGACAGATTGTTGCCATGCCTCAACCTATCCAGGTAATTGGAACTGTTAACATGATACTTGAAAATTTTCATGAGTCTAACAGCAAGCATAAGCAGAAGGTCAGGAAGGTCCATCAAGTCTGTGAACACAGGGAAGGTCCTGATACTCCGATTGCATTTCCCGTGATGCGAAATGGCAAACATGTGCACCAGACAAAGCTGATATATTTCTCTGATTACGATCTCCGTGGGGTTGACACTCCACACAATGATGCACTCACAGTTACTATAAATATGGTAGCTAGAGAGTCAGGAAAGTCCTTATTGATTGCGGAAGTGGAGTGGATATTCTTTACACTAGGGGACTCAATCAAATGAAGCTAGACGGATCTCATTTGTCCCCTTCCAAGGGCAACGTCTACGGATTCAACGAAGGATCAAGTCTTCCATTAGGTGAGATCACACTTCTGGTTTGTGTTGACAAGAAAACTGTAATATCTCGTTTTGTTGTTGTGGAGGCAGGATCCGAGTACAATGCTATATTGGGTCGTAGTTGGATCCATGCAATGAAGGCTATTCCATCCACTATGTATCAGAAGGTACGCTTTCCAACAGAAGAAGGACAGTACGAGATCCGAGGGGACCAGGCTCTCTAAAAAATGACAAGTCATGACACAGTCAAACTCATGAGCAGACAAGCAGATGAGGATCGGATGACAAGTCCGACAACACCGACAAATAGCAACGAGATCTGAGGGGACCAGGCTCTCTAAAAAATGACAAGTCATGACACAGTCAAACTCA
>JAJHQE010000251.1:0-23231 GCA_020826895.1 Aquilegia kansuensis
AACGGTCCTACCCATGGGGACATACCCCATTTTACAATTTCAGAGAGTAACACCCAAATTTCCTCTTGTAGCCCCATAAAACAGTCACACATACAACCGTGGAAACAACACTAAAAACCGCTTTTAAAAAACTACCCAAGTCACCTGCCAAAAACTACACTATACTGACTGTGGTACTACTGTTTTGCTCTCCCAAAACAGTTTCGCTGAAGATTGGAAAATTGTTGCACTTTGTTTTGCTGACGCACCTTGTTTGGAGCTTCTACACCATTGCTATACCACCATACCTTCAGAAGTTCAGACGTCAGCTCTACGTAAACTATTTCATTTGTGCTTTAAAACCATGAATACCTACCAATTTCAATTGTTCATATTTATGTTTGTATAAAGCTATGGTTTGGATTTCGTTGGGCCATTGATCAGCTGCTTACGTATAAAGTACCTGATAACCATATACATTAACATGAACATAAAAGTTCAGGCAATTTATGTAACATCAAATTTATATAGTGATAATTTTGTTATTGATCACACTTCCTCCAAAATAATAATTATAAAACTCAAAAAAAAATTAATCAATAGTTAATTCGCAAATAGAACTATACTGGATGAAAAAAATTATTGCAGTACCTGGGTACTGAAATTCAAAAACCCTTAAAAGACATCCTAAAAATTGAAAACTTGAATAATGATAAATTTAAAGTACTACTTTGAAACTTTCATCCATAACCCCTTTTTGTGAAGCCATTAGGTTAATGAACATAAGCGGCACCTACACCACTAACATGAAGCATTACATAGTGACTATCCGATCTTGTTGAAGGCCTCTTTTACTATCCAAAGAAAAAGAACATTGTGAAATCAAGTGTGTTGATACACCTTTCACAAATGAGCACATTCAACATCAATAGGCAGTATTTTTTCTTAACGACTAAAAGTTCAATAGCTAGCGTCATGTTAATAGAAAAAATGAAAGTAGAGGGAGACGAAGAGTTTCTTGAATGAACACATTGATGGTTCTACTAAGTCCTCAGTTCCCTTAATCGTAATAAGAAATAACACAAACCCCAAAAAAAGGCAGGTATTCTCTAAGAATTGTATATAACCTGTAAGAATTGTATATAACCTGTGATGAAGATTATTAACAATTATGTCAACCACGAGTCGGTAGCTCATTACAATAGTATTTTGCATAAAATAATGATTAACTTATAATGGTGTTGCCACAGTAGGCATAATTAATTGTATACTACAATAAAAATTTAAATTTGGATAAATAAAACAGTTTCAACTATATGTTAGTTCATGGGTTATCTTCTATGATAGAAAAATAGAAATGGATAGAAAAAAGTAAGAAGAAAGACATACCTTATGATGATAAAGATCATGATTGAAGACGATGATGAAGTTGATTGAAGATGATGATGTTTTATTAAGGTTTAGTGAAGAAAGAAAGATTTGGCATGTGAAGAATAGAAAGGTTTAGTGAAAGGGGCACGATTGAATGAAAATACAAAGGAATACAACATCTACTTAGCTATTCAATTAGGCCAAAGAAATTTTTCTTCAAAGATTGAAGGATACAAAACAACCTAGGCTCACACGTAAAAATCCTTCAATGCCTAAACATGTCAGACCACCTTTGCAATCTTTAAGACCTACATGTATTAATGTATACTACTTTTATCTGCAGGACAAAGTAGTAACAAATGTCACTTAACAGCATCTACTTAACTATTCAATTAGGCCAAAGAAAATTTTCTTCAAAGATTGAAGGATTCAAAATAGCCTAGGCTCACACGTAAAAATCCTTCAGTGCTTAAACATGTCAGACCACCTTTGCAATCTTTAAGACCTACATGTATACTATTATATGCAGGGCAAAGTAGTAATAAATGTCAGTTGATACACATCAAACCCAATGCTAACATACCTAAATTGGGTTATTAAAGTTTAGTACATATAAATCAGAGTTCCTAAGTTTAGTACACATCAAACCCAATGCTAAGATACAAAAATAAATCTTAAAGCAGGCAGCTAAGTATTACATGATCTATTAGAGTTCTAGTGTTTCAGAGTTTTAAGAGGGAAGCACCTGCAGTTTCAAGTAATGGATGACAGGTTCAACTGCTCTGAGAGATTCCTGCAGATGCAAACACCAGAAAACAATTATTGATACTTTATTTGTATTACTCTGGGTAAAGGAAGTTTTCCCAATGCTAACATACCTAAATTGGGTTATTAAAATTCAGTACATATAAATAAACTTGTTAGCAAAATTGATTAGTATATAATGCAGTGAACTTTGGTGAGTATAAAATGATTATTTGGTCAGACCATATGTCTTACAACAGCCTTGGGGAGGTGGTGCTTCTGTTTCACCAACCACTGGATTTTTGACGCATTTATCCATCACAATATCTTCTTCCAGATCCGCGAAAACTACGTCCTCTTCCATTGGCTCTACCTCTACTACCATAGCGTGGGCTGCCATATCCATTGTATTCCTCTGTTAAATTGGTCATCCCTGAAATGAGAGCAAGGAGAAATCAAATACCAACGCATATAGGTATTAACTTTTCTATCACACACACAAACAACTTGTTAAATATACTTTAATTTTTTTCAGCTATAATAGCATTAGTAAGTATAAGAAATTATTTTTTCCCGCAGATTGATCATATACGAATGGCCCTGTTATTGATTTCTATGCAGATGACAAACAGTTTGCTCCTGTGTTAAATAAACTTTCAAACATTACTGCACAATTGCTATAAGAATCGTACTGTAATTGCATACTTTTGATTCCTAATTATGGATTATCTCACCTAAGATTGATGTAGCTTACCCAATTAATGGCGGAGATCAATAATGAGCAATATATTGTTGGCATATTTCTGTTGTTGAATCGTCAGGAATGGAAGGCAGTGTCCTTCAAATTTAGCAGGTTGGAGTGTGATGTAATAGCTTGGGTGCATTGAATAATGGATAAACAAAAACCAATTAGCAAGATAAACACACAACATACTAAGTATATACTGCAGTTGGACTCAATGATTAATTTGCGGAATTTTTTTTTTCCCGCAGACTGGTCATATATAAAAACTGCGAAAATTAATGTGCAGGTGATGTAAATTCATATTTTTTTTCCGCGGACTGGTCATGTAAGAATTGCGTGCTTCTGATTCCTAATTATAGCTTGTAGCTATAGACCTTTTGGTGATTTAAATTCTATAAAAATTTAGTGAGTGAGAAGATTAGAAAAGATAGAACACCCATTTTGGTTAATCAGGATAATCTACATTTTGACTTGGATGTTTCACCTAGAGATAATGATTTATTATCAACTTTTGTCTACAGTGACGGTTTCAACTAATGGGTTTTCTTTTGTAATTACTTTGATCAGCTACAATACATTAGAACTGCCCTTTATAAAGTTCTTCCAACTGATAGGAAACCTTAAACTTCAATGGTAATTGTAAAGTACCATAAAATGGATTTCAAAATTTACCTGAAGAGTTGTTCCTTCAAAGAGAACTTCAATAAAAACCAGAAATTGAGAGGAAGAGAGAGATTTGACGAAACATAGAGAGAGATTTTTGAGAGGAGAGAAATACGGGTTTAAAATAATCCTAGTCAGACGTTAGAAATTAATCCTAGTCATACACATCCATCCTAATCAAGAAAACGGAAATGGATGTATGTTTACCGACCGTTATAGGATTAAATTGGCGGTCAGATCCGTTATAATCCCTTACGTGTGTCAGACATCTTTTTACGTATACAAATATGACCATTAGTTATTATTTTCAGCTCAAACGTAGAAATGTGTTTTTAAGTCTTAACAATAAGGGACACTAAGAGAATGCCGAACTAATACTTGCTCGTAGTTATCAAAATGTATTCAGTTATTAGTTGGAATATATGGACTATATAGTCTCCAAAAAGCATCAAAAGTATTAAGAGTATCTAATAATGGGATGGAATTGTAACCTATAGACTTGATATATAACATAAATCAGTAAATATTATGTGATTTTGATAAAATTATTAAGCTTTCCCAAAATAATAAAGATTTCGACAAAAATATTAGAGAAATGGTTTTCATTTTTATCAGAAATAATGTAAATATTGTGCTGGTCAACCCATTAGCATTCTTTCCAGCTTGTTCTGGCAAAATTAAGCTTGCCTCTGATGGCCATCTTACTTATGCTCTCAGCTAACTTGTCGACAACAACCATTATATCCAGAGCACACACAAATTATGGGCTCTAAACTGGAGTATATAACCAGAGCATTAACTTGTAAATGTCAGACTATACTATAGCTTATATGATATTTCCACAATGTAAACTCAAGTGTTAAAAGACGATGATATAGCAAACTCAATTAGAAGAACCCCTAATTAGATGTTGAATTGAGAGAAAGAGCTGTTCAACAAACCCAGAAAAATAGTTTTAACCTCGATGAATACTATGATGACTTCGCTGATGAGTTTAATGAAAGAGGATGATGACCAAATAGAAAAGAGAGGAGAAAGGGTGATGAAGATGATTGCCTCGACGATGATGAGTTTTAGAAGTACGTAGATAAAGAGAGGATTGATAGTACGGTTTTGACAATTTTTTAAACCTTCTATTAAGTTTTATCGGTTCCTTTCCCCTTTCCTCTTCTAAAATGTAAAACAAAGTTCAAAATCAAAATAAAAAAACAACTTGATTGGGGTACTTACATTTCAAAAAGGACGTTCTCGAATCGATCGTTTGGTGAAGAAAATTGAGAAAGACAAAGATAGGATCGGGGAAGAGAAAGATGGGATGGGGATGGGGAAGAAGATTGTGGTTTTAAGAGACTAATTTAATCTTAGTCATACTAAATATTAATCCTAGTCATACTAATTTAATTCTAGTCATACTAAATTTTAGTCCTAGTCAAATTATGCACCCTTTGCTGATTATAATTTAGATATCTATTGATTAGTGCTTTCTTGTCTTTTGTGTAGGTTTCATGAGCCGAAATACGAATATTATGAAAAAGCCCGCGAAAAGTCGAGAAAAGCAAGCAAAAAGGTGTTATTTGCACATGAGAAGGAGAATCGATATTTGCACTCACAAGATCTGCTGAGGGCACCCCACGGCCAGCTCTGTTTACTTGACTTTAGGTCAAAGTGGGGCTATCCAATTCTCAGCCCAAACCGGGTCCTACTTAAGCCCATAAGTTAGAATTTCTATTTTGGGCCTTATTTAAGTCCAAACTTGAAAAAGCTCAACAAGAAGATCCAGAAGTCTGATTTGGGCCCATGAGCTATCAAACTGAAGGTCTTGGCCCAACCTACAACTTAAGCCCAATAGAATTAGGTTTTACTAATTACATGTCTCTAGAAGACCAACAGCCGCAGCCACAAATTTGACCTAATTTAGAAGTCTTTTTATGCAAGTTTCTACTTTGTATTTTCTATATAAGAGAAATTGTAATTAAGGTTTAGATATTTTTTAGTTTTTCTTTAAGATCAACTTTCATTGAAGAAATGTTCATCTTTTTCTTCATTGTATCAAATTCAATATCAATTCCATTATTCTTCTATTATGATGTATTGTGTTTTTTTATTATACTAGGTATGACCCGTCCCTCTGGGACGCTTATTTTTAATTTATTTAAATTACTAATTTTTATATCTGGACACAAATCTAAAATCTAAATGATTAAAATAGATAATTGATAGTTAAATTTATTAAAATAGTTAATTTGAATTTTTTTTATACTTGTAGAGTAACTCAATGATAATAAACGCCAAAAAATTGTGATTGCTCTAATATTATTTGCAAAGTCCCCTATATGTAAATCATAGAGATAATTATACCTTTTTGTTACTGAAAATAAATCCTATACCATATTTGTTGTAGACAAAAATAAATTTAACAGAGATAAAATAAAGAATTATTAAATTTTTATAGCTTCATCTTTATGACTTCTATCTTCTGAATTGATATTTTCAATTGCAGCCGGACAAATCTTTTCTATTAGTTTCACATATTCCATTCTTTCTTGAAAATAGTTGCTAGACCATTTTTGGACTTCATTTTTTGTCAAGAAAATCCCTAAGTTGAGCATTTGACTCTAAACCATAGTATAGGATATATGTGGATCACCTTCTTTTGATGATGAACCTACTTTTACACCATTTGCAACGTCTTATCGTGATGTTTGCATAGTCATTCCATTTCTTGGATGTATTTTGAAGGTCATTTCCTTTGCCATAATTAATGAGGGAATGTGTAGGTGTTATCTTCTTTGGAAAATCTGGAAAATATTCCTCCAAGTATAGCTTGTACAACTATTTGATAGAATAGTCCTTATGTCATATTCCATATATGAAGGTTGATCAACTTGGTCAAGCAATAAGCATTAACTTGAAGAAGAAAAAAAATTGGTCAAACAACCCTCATCACATTGTACGATAGAATGGTCCTCATATCGTGGTTTAATGATCTAAAAGTTTGAATAAAAAGAGGTTCATGGATATCATTCTTTGCAAGGTGTCAGCCACCCTGTTGGATTCCCTGTATATTTTTCAGTCCCACCTTCTGTAATTTCCTAAACCATGGCTAGAAGCCTAACTGAAATGATTGTGTTTCCCTTAAACTATCTTCACATTGCACAACAAAATTAAAATTGGTATTCGTCATTCTGACGAAGTTGAATTCAAGGTTCTAATATCATGTTTGTGTTATTTCAAATCTCCATCATAATTTCCACTACATGCGAGATATTTAGTACCTACTGCTTTGGTTGCTCGGTTAAGTTATTCTCTTGCTTTATCTATTGTTGTACATGTATGCATTCAACACATACAGTCTTAGACTGCTACTTTGTCTACTTTTAGGCTTCTTCTGAATCATCATAATACCATTGTAGCATAAACCCATGAAGCACGGATTTAAATTTACTCTTACAAATTTTGTGCTAAAGATGTTTATTCACTTATATTAAGAAGCATAATCATATATCTACAAACTCAGAAGCACCTATCTATAATTGTCATAAATCCCAACTTTACACTGATGGTACGTATAACATTAATCTCATCAAAGCATGATGCAGTTCTTGGTCAGCATGGCTGATGCACCATCAGGTATGACCCAATGACTGCAAAATACAAAGAAAAATAACAAAGTAAACAACAATTTTTCTATCAAATTGATAGTAAAATAGATAGTAAAATAGAGGCGTTCTTTGATTAAATTGTATAAACAACAAAATAAAATTTGTAAACACTAAATTCAAAATCAATCTCAGTTAGCTAGTTCCTTTGATGCTCGTCTTCCCAAAGGATAAAATAAACACTTTTGCAATTGGCTACTGGTTCCTATGAGAGAATAATTTTAGTGCATCCAAATTCAAAAATTTGTAATTTCAGAAATATATATATAACAAAGAACTTGAAGGATGGAGGGTCATGTCAAATACTGGAACTCGAAAGTTTCTGAGGTTTGATAGTAGTATAAAAGACTACATGGTAACCTGATAGAATTATGTGTTGTTGGGGATAAAATAGGCTGGTAAGATGCAGTAGATTATTCAGGAATGTATCCAAGGCCCAACATACAAATTTAAGTGTAACCAAACATTGCCTGAACCACAGACCACCAAACACGGTGATGAAAATTGTTTATTTTCTGATGAATTTTTTTTCCAGAAGACCAGTTTGAATATTAATGATAGGCCTTGCAGACATCGCACAACCGCGAATGAGCCTATGGCTCAATGGTAGCACCCCTCTCACAAAGTGGAGAGGTCGTGGGTTCGAAACACGTCAACAGCGGATTGTTGATATAAGTTTCTACACGTAATTTAAAAGGGGTAGGGGTCCCCACAACCTCGCTTGCCAACCAAAAAAAAAAAAAAAGACATCGCACAACCTAAGAATGGAAATGTGTTTGGCGTGCAAAATTTTTTCAACCAACCCTTTGCATGAATTCTTTATCCTTTAAGAACGTCTTTGCATGCAGACCCAACCATCATGTGGCACTGAAAGTATTCAATTAATCATATTCTAATAAAACTTTGTAGAGATTGTGAAAGACTATTTATACTATGGGCAAAAGTGAACTGGCTGACCTTTGTGCTCATTGTTTATTATTGTCAGAAATTTTCAAGGCCGCTTTCAAAGAGCTTGAAAGATTGCTTGGTGAATCTGATGGTTCATTTATCATATATTCAGAATAGTTGTTTTGCTGATCTCATAAGCTCCTTTGAATACTTAAATATCGGTTTTATTACTTCCTGATTTTGTGTGGCTACAACAAAGAAGTTACGACATTCAATTCATTCAACCATTTAACAAATATAAAGAAAAAATATATCTAAGTAATCAATCAACATTTACCATTGGTGAAGACATGATTTTCAAATTGAAACTTGACTTTGTTAGGTGATAATCCATAGTAGTTTTTCTTCGATGGAAACACCCAGTTCCATAATAGTTTGGTCCTTGAATTTCCAGCAATTCAACAAAAAATATTGTTGAAAAGTAAGTACTTACATTAGTGATAGGCCTTGCTATCACCTCAACACATCATTATATCCATAAAACAAAATTTGTTGTTTGCGAAAATATTGATTTTTCTGGAAATGTATAGATGAAATTAAAACTATTCACTTATAAATAAAATTTGAAGCATTGGCATGAAAGCAACAACGATAGTATTAGGTTGAAATCACTAATAAAATCGTTAGTCAAATATCAAATTAAAAATAGAAATATTAATTAATTGTATAAAGCTCACATAGTCCAAGTTTAAGGATGGGTTGTATGTATTGTTTGTATAATTGACTTTGACTATAGATACTGAAAATAAAATAAAATTAAACACAAAAAAATTGAATTTCAAAATTTTCTTTGTTGAAAAGAGGAAAAAACAAAGTGTTCATTAATAAAAATATGAGAGTAGAGAGGTGATAGAGGTTTGATGATAATCTAGAACTGATTGATAACAGGGAGAGACGTATGAGACAGATAGAGTTGTATGATAGAATCTATACTCTCTAATAAAGTTAGGCATGCCCTTAAGCAAATATTCTCTCTCTAAATTATAGAAAAATTGATGCTCTAATTGAAGAGAATTTGATTAAAATTTAGAATTGAGACGTATGAGACAGATAGAGTTGTATGATAGAATCTATACTCTCTAATAAAGTTAGGCATGCCCTTAAGCAAATATTCTCTCTCTAAATTATAAAAAATTGATGCTCTAATTGAAGAGAATTTGATTAAAATTTAGAATTGAAAGTTTAGAACTTTTACGCAATAGTAATTAGTAAGTCTATTTAAGTAATTTCACTCCAAATTAAATATTAAAGTTAACCGATATAAAATAAACACTAATTTGAAAACATCAAAAGTTGATCCATATTAAAAACCTGATGTTTTAATTGAAGAGAACTTTGTTAAACCAAAATTAAAAGATTATTTATTAAAATCACATAACTAAAATTTATCCAAAATATGTTCAAAAATCAAAAGAAGTAAACACTATAACTTGGTTAAATCAATATATTTACAAACCAAATGAATTGAACATCTTATCCAAAATATTGGTATTTTGTCAAAAATTAATACTACTAACTTGGTTAAATCAATATATTTACAAACCAAATGAATTGAACATCTTATCCAAAATATTGGTATTTTGTCAAAAATTAAAACTAAATCTTTTGTTAAAAAAAAATAAAAAATAATAACATAAGCAAAATAATGTTAAGAATTTGGATTGTGAGCTTGGAGATATAATTTACACTCCAAATTAAAAACATCAATTTATATTATTTAAATTGTTAAGAAAATTATATAGGTAAATAAATACAGTAAATAAATCCTCAAAAAATATTATAAAAGATAGTAATTATTATTATTATTATTATTATTATTATTATTATTATTATTTCACATTACATCTTCGATGACTACACAAAAAATGATAATACAATTTAAATTATATGATCTAAAACTTAAAAATAAAACCAGGACAACAATATATGGAGGAAGAATTAAATATACATACATAAAAAATTCTACTTTCAATCAAAATCAAAATCAAAATCAAATCAAAATCAAATCAAAATCAAAATCAAAATCAAATCAAAATCAAAATCAAAATCAAAATCAAAATCAAAATCAAAATCAAAATCAAAATTCAAAATCATAAAATAACACCCGTGTATTGCACGGGTTAAATAACCCAATCTCAGAATCTCATTAAATCCCAATCTCTAGAATCTCCTGTGCAAATCTTGACCCTCCTTTGTCTTTATCATGTTTTATAAGTGCCGGTTATAATATAGATTCCTTGGTTTCATCATCAAGGATGAGTAGCTAATTCTCCTTAGGGGGATGGTGGAAGCTCTCTAGGTGATGTAAAAGTATCATGTTTGTTCTTATTGTTCATGTGATTCAAAGTTCTTAATGTTTATTTGCTTCTAATTCGCGATATGAGGTAAGTATGATTATTTGCATGTTATTGTTATCCATGATGTTAAAATATTATTGTTAGGGTTTAGGGGACCTAGCTTTAATGGTAGTTTATATTTATTGTAGATGTGTAGTGAAATAGCTAGGAGGTGATTGTTACATGTTTACAATATATATCTTGTATTGGAACCCTTTTGTGATTAAATCAAATAACTGAGAGGTGATGATTTAGTTATGAATAATATGTTGAGTTAATTAGATTGAATATCTGAGAGGTGACGGTTTAATTAATAAGACATATTCAATAGCATGCATAAGAGAATCCCGTTTTAATTAGGTGGAATAGCTGAGAGGTGACTACTTGATTATTATAGGTATTAATGAGTAGTTGGAATAACCGAGAGGTGACTAATTAGTTATTATAGATTGAACATGAAAGAACAACATGTTATTTTTGCATGATTTAGTTTGCGGATACCAACTCTCCCCCTATGTCATCATATATCTTTTTTCATCTCTACCATATTCTTAAGTTAGGGTTTACTATTTATTATTGCTGTAGGAAGTAGAATCAATCATTAAACTTATTATTGATTCCCTTGGTGTTTCTTATCTATTGTGTTTGAGCTAAGATCTCCCCCTCTGAGGTGGGTACGACCCTTGCTTGTTACTTGTCTACTTTGATAACCAATTTATACATGCACAAGAAGGAACTTCAAGTTAAAAATCTAATGTTTCGATAGTAGGCGTAAAAACCTAACATCAAAATGGTGTCGTTGCCGCTCTAAGGAACAGAGTTCATTCAAACACAAGCGAGAATAGTTGTTTCGGGACATCATGCACTTCTATCCCTCCCACCTTCTATTTCTCTTTTTTAATTATTGTTTTAAGTGTCTTGTTACTTAGTCCTCTTATTGATCTTGCAGCGAAACGAATTGAAAAAAGCTCGAAAAACAGAGTCAATATAAAAGTTTTAAGAAAAGTGCGCGTTAAGGAAATTTTCCTGAAAGTTACTGGTCAAACTGCCCGATCTCGAGTCGAGTTCAGTTTGGCCTTTAACAATCTCGAGTCGAGTTCCAGGCAGGGAATTTGCATTTTGCGTGATTTTTCCAGAGCGTTCGAGAACTCCTTTTTAGCTAATTTCTTTCCTGTTGAGTGATTGTGAGGTGAACTAAGTAGTCTATTTTTTCAGCATTTTTAAGGACTTGTAAGTTATTTAATTATTCGATCCACGAAGGGGTCGCTTTTGTGCGCTTGTTTGGCAATTTTTATTTTTTAGCACAAAGTGGGAGGTATGCATCCTCCTAACCCTCCTCGAATCCCCTGCAAGAGGAATTTGTATTGATTAGCATGACCTTGATTGTTGTTTGATTTCAATTTCTATTTTTACTTGTTAAACCAGGACTTCAAGGCGACCTGGCCTATAAGTGAAACCTACTATCAATTGATTGCAATATCCTAAGCCTTAAAATTGAATCAACTAAAGCCATGCTATCACGATGTTCATTTGAGACCTTGAGAAGATATTTCAACTAGTACTGCGTGAACCATTATTTGATTGAGCACAAGTTAGGAATTGGGTTTGGAACCCCTACGGATTTATCTGTAGAATCACTGTGGTTATTTAATTAAGGAACGTGTTTAGACACGGGCACCTCCCACATTGGTTGTTCGCTACTTGACTCTCAAATATAGGAGAACAAACGAAGCTTGGAAAAAACTCATTGACTTGGGTGAACACAAAATTGAATCAGTTTTTGAGCCCCTTGTTAGATTTTTGAATGGTTAGGACTTCTGGCATATGTAATGCGCATGTTGCATGCATCTTAGATCAGGTAAAATCCTCCAAACCTATAATCTACACAAAGAGCACAATCACGGACCTCACTTCTCCTCCTGGAAGAGTTTCACAACTCAACCTCCATACCTTCAGAAGAAGTGTTCAACGACTCAACTTCACTTTCTGAAGTACATCCTGCACCTATGGCTCAAGAAGCTACCCTTCGGGATTACTTTTCACCCTTGGCCACTGGGCCACCTACCTGCATTGTCTTATCTACGACAAATACAGATAGCTATGGCATTCGCCCACAGATTGTCGGCTTGTTGCCTAAGTTCCATATCCACAATCCATATCAGCACCTCAATAAGTTTCTGACTGTTCCGTGTGTACCCTAGGTAAAAAACCCAACAGGTGTCACCGATGGCTATATAAGAAGCTAAGTTGGGAGCACCTGAGCAGTAGCCACCAAGCCTGCGTATCGGGTAGGGCCCAACTCGGGTTCAAGAGATCCACATATACTCTGTGGACCTTGACTCTCCGGATAGTCCGCTATCAATGGGTGGAGCCCCGGTTACTGTATAAGAAGTTGAACCGTGGGCTCCCATACATCAGCCAGACCCACCTCAGTCAAGTAGGCCAGGTCCGGCCCAATAAGGTCAGCAGAGACAGAGGCTCGTCCAAAATTTAGGACAAAAGTCCAGAGGACCTGGCCAGGGAGTATGCAGTGTAGATTGGGCCTCCGGTCAGAGGAGTCAAGCCCAAGTCTTTGCTTTCAGGCTTGGTCAATCCAAGTCCCAACCAACTGGATAAGTCCAGCGAGATTCCAGGCCAACAGAACCCATGGTTCTAGCCGCTGGAGAAAATAAAGGAAACCCAGGTTGAACCAGGACCTATCAAAGGATGCCACGTGGTAGTCATCCTGGTCAAAGGGGATTCAAACCAAGGAGATAACCGCTCGGCAGCATGCAAACTATCTCCACGGAAAACATCTTAACAGTTGAACTACCTGAGTTCGTGGAGTCAAAATCGGAGGGGTGGTTGAGCCAGCCTCCTCCGGCCTACTACAAATACAAGAGTTCTAAACCTTCTGAACTACGAGTCTTTCACTGGGAAACTCCATTAGAGCTTAGTGGAAGCAGATACTTGATTCCAAGCATCATCTTGGATACGTAGGCAGCCTGATCCCGATCAGGTCCAGTCTCACTGTATACCCCCATCCTATCTCTATCTATACACGGCTTTCATTGTAACTGTACGATTAATCTATACATATCTGAGTTTGTGGATCAAATTTTTGCACCCACATATTCTCCATACGTTTAGGGAGAAACATTTATCCGAGGAGGAAGTTAGCTTGAGATTGTTCCCCTTTTCTCTCGAGGATAGAATATCTCACTGGTTATATAGCCTTCCTTCCATTATATTGCCACTTGGGTTCAACTAAGTAAAAGGTTTTTAACCAAATTCTTTCCTATTACTAGAACTAATGACATAGTTGATGCTATAAGAAGTTTCCGGCAAAAAAAGGGCGAGGTATTCTTTGATGCATGGGAAAGGTTTTACGACCTATTTCTTCAATGTCCACACCACAAAGTCGATGACACTGAAAAAGTTAGGATTCTGTAAAGGCCTTAATACTCAGACTAGAAACACAGTTGAAAGCATGAGTGGTGGAGATTTCCTTGATTACTCCACCACCAAGGCTCTAGGTTTCCTTGAAAAGATTGCTACTAATAGCCAACAATGGGATGTACCTGGACATACCCCGAGAAACACTACCCCAGACTCATTTGATAAACCTAGAGGTCTATATGAAGTCAAACCCGACTATGAGCTTAAAAATTTACTTCATGGTTTAACTAAACAGGTAGCAACACTTGGTATCCTTAAATACCACATCAACTGTTATGAGTGCCTCCACTCTTTCATGCGATGCTTGTCATGACCAGTTCCACACTACTGAATTTCGCCCTCTCCTTGTTAATTTACCAGAAACTGAGGATGCCTGTGCGTTTAATTACGCCGGAGAACCAACTTTACTAAGGGCAATGCCACATACCCATACATGGACCGCTCCAATATCTCTTATTCTAATAATCATCATGCGGATCCACCTGGTTTTAATAACTCTTATGGGCAACGTAGCAATGCCACGTATGTTGGTAATACTGATAGGCGGAACAGGGCACGGATCCCCCCTTACTCGAACAATGCTCATCACATGAGTGGTTCCAGGGACTGTTTGCCAACTAATCAATCTGCCTCTCCTAAAACCTCCCTTGAGGATGTACTTGCACATTTTTTCAACAGACCCAGGCGTCCATTTAGTCAAATGCCCAAGCCATCCAAAGGATTTAACAAAAACTTGATGAAAGAGGTAGATTTTCGGGACAGTCCATCCCGAACCCCGAAGGCAAAGAAGTTGCCTTGGTGACGGAAACTACATCTCCGTCTGTACCGCTTGCTGAAGTAAAATCGGTTTCCACCCTTAGGTCAGGAAAACAGGTCGATAATGAAATTAATTATACACCGAGTCCCAACATTGTGACTGATTGTATGATATTTGCGTACCACACATCAAAAGATTAGATTTTTACTTGAAGTTCCTTCTTGTGCCTGTATAAATTGGAGATCAAAGTAGACAAGTAACAAGCAAGGGTCGTACCCACCTTAGAGGGGGAGATCTTAGGTCAAACAAAATTAAGAATAATAATTAAGAAACACCAAGGAATCAATAATAAGAGTTTGATAATTGATTCTACTTCCTACAGGCAATAATAAATAATAAATCTTAAGTTAAGAATATGGAAGATATGGAAAATAAGATATATATGATGACATAGGGGGAATAATTGGTTTTCACAAACTAGATCATGCAATCATATCATGTTGTTCTTTATGTTCAATTTATAATAACTAATAAGTCACCTCTCGGTTTTTCCAACTAGTTATTAATACCTATAATAATCAAGTAGTCACCTCTCAGCTATTCCACCTAAGTAAAACGGGATTCTATTATGCATGCTATTGAATATGTTTCATTAATTAAACCCTCACCTCTCAGCTATTGAATCTAATTAACTCAACATATTATTCATAATTAAATCATCACCTCTCAGCTATTTGATTTAATCACAAAAGGGTTCCAATGAAAAATAAATATCATAAACATGTAATAATCACCTCTCAGCTATTTCACTACACATCTACAATAAATATAAATATTATTAATAAAGCTAGGTCTCCCTAAACCCTAACAATAATATTTTAACACCATGGATAACAATAGCATGCAAATAATCATACTTACCTCATATCGCGAATTGGAAATAATATAAGCTAAGTGCTAGACAAACAAGGTGTTATTCGGGGATAAATATACATTTTTGAGGTCCGATCAAATACCCCCAAACAACACTTTGCTTGTCCTCAAGCAAAGATGAGAAGAAAGAATAAGGAACTCAAAAGAGAAGTATAACTAAGGTGATTGCATTAATCATATGCATCAATGCTTTTAACCACAAGGGTTTCCCAGGTGGAGGAGTTATAGTCTCCTGAGGGTTTTCCAGAGAAGATACCCACAAACTTACTACAATGACTAATTCAAGAATAGCATTTTCTACCATGTACCTCAGAAATGGTCATATCAAGGATAAGGATAAGTATTGCAAAACCGTTCATATGAGATAGCATACTACCAATGCATGAATAAGATATGAAATATAAACCAAGCATAACGGTCTCAAATGCATCGAATACAGGCATGTATAGGGGTGCTGATTGGGGCGGGGCAGGACGGGGCGGGGTCAAATAAGCCTCGTTCTTAGGTGGGGCGGGGCGGGGGACGGTTGGTATAAGAAGGCTTATCCCCATCCCTGCCCTGTACAGGTCAGGGGGCGGGGAACGGGGCGGGGCAACACAAACACCCAGACCACCTAAGTCCAGACACACTTTCTATTACATTGACGGAGGTGCTGAACAATGGTTGCTTTCACCATTAGAAAACTCAGTAAAAATTCTCTCTTTTTCTCTCATTGCTTCATCGTCAGCTCAACCCATGGATTTCAGCAGATACAACGAAGAAGAATATTTTACAAAGAGAGCAAATGTGGATCTTGTTTAATGGTATGTCTTTGTCCATGTCTAATTCTCTTCATTCTTCTCTTAATCATACTCACCATCTTTTTCTTTTACAAAAATCACAATTGTTAAGTAAAAAGCTTCCAATTCAACTTAAACCAACTATATTAGAAACCCCTTTTTCATTTGAGAAGAAAATCCCAACTTTAAATCACAGTATTGTTAATGATAATGAGGGCGTGGAAGAAATTGAGGGTAATGATGAGAGTAATGTAAGGTGATTAATGGATTGTTTGCATCAGATTAGAATACTATATATCATTTACTTTTACTGTTGGGTGGGTAATGGTAATGGTAATGGTAATGGGGCGGGGAACGGGGCGGGGTTTCAATCTATAGTATGAAACCCATCCCTGCCCTACTACCAAGCGGGGCGGATATGGGGCAGGGCAAACATTGGGGCGGGGCGGGGAGATGAAAAATGGGGGGCGGAGACTGTGGTTGGGCCGGGGCAACGGGGCAGTTTAGCACCCCTAGGCATGTACCCATACTACCATGGGTCTTAAGTCGCCTTTGGAAAGGTCGCTATGACGTCTGCCTACACAGTCATACACTCAGAAATAAAATCACTCAGAGATGGTGTTTATCATTTTACCTCTATGTGAGGAAAGAAGATGGACAAAAAACAGTAATGGGTTGTAACTTGGCTTAGGATAGGGCTAGAAATGACACAGGCTTTTGTGAAACATTTTGGAACATTCGGGCCTTCAATACTTGTGATTTGTAATGATAGCTCATGGAGAATTTTTGGAATTTTTCTTTTGGAAGAAGTATTTCTCATCTTCTTTTGGGAAAATTTCGATGAGCTCTAGCCTATTTGGGAATCTTCCTTTCTTTTTGAATTTGGAATGGTTTGGAAGATTCTGGCTTTTTCTGGAATTTCTTCAAACTTTTTGATTTTCAATATTTGGGTTCATCTCACTAGTTTGGAGATTTCTTTGTAATTTCTCATTTGTTCTTGTAACCACATAAACAATCATCCTCATGTTCCCAAAACATGGGTAAAAGGACCTAAAACATTCTAAGGGTATTTACCCCTACAATGGAGTTGGGTAAGGATAATGGGCTCAAGAAAAAGGCTAAGTAAGAAGGAAAGGCTCAGAATGGTTAACCTAAGGGATAAAATATCATCAGGGTAGGCTAAGGTAACAGGGTTTATCTAAAGGCCTTTGTATCATCTCTAAGTACTGATATGGTGATCACATCTTGAATAAGCTACAAAACCCAAGTTTATATTACACCCACTTGATGTCATCTCAAGGCTAACTATAAAAATGAATATGAGACTAAAAACAGACAAAACTGAGAGGTTGAGTCTTTTGACTCCAGATGTACGTGATAACTCTCCAAGAAAAGGACGGGGCTCAAAACTTCACTGGGTTAAGTCTCTACACTTATTCCTCAAGTTTCTCAAGGTGTAGTTGTATTTGCACATGTAATCTATAATAAATGCAGATGAATGCCATGTTTATGCTCATGCAAATGTAGTATAAGACTCAACTACTTGGTGAAGCAATAAATGTCCTTAAGCTTGAAAGATTCAACCATTATGTTCATCATTGATGGTGTACTTATCTTATTTTTGAAAAAGTCTTTGTAAGAAAAGATTTTTGTTGATTTTTTCAAAACGTTTTGAATTTTTACACAAGTATAGATAAAGAAGTTTGAAAATCTTTTGCAAAATGGATTGAAATACTTCCCCACCCCCAAACAAAGAGATTGCCTTGTCCTTAAAGCTCATGCTAAGCATAGGAAAGAAAGAGAGAAAGATATTACCATGAACGTGCTAAAAATTCAAACCGCTTTATAGATTCCTGTCAAACAAAATTATCTCCATATAGAGATTACAAGGAATTCGGTACTATGACACAACCGAATTAAAATATACTGAAATAAAGGACTGACTCAACAGAAAAGGAAATCCTACATTACATTCTTGTTTGCAAGCAACCTCTCTTGGTAAACCATCCAAGTCATCACGCCATAGAGTTAATGCCTCTTTGATCACATTCCAAGATCCTTCACCATTATCCATAAAATTATCAATTCTATCCAACTTTGGATAGTCTACATATATAGTGTTAGGCACCCATGTAAATAGGCGACTTTTCCTGATAAAACGATGTTTAGGATCCATAGGGATAAGGTAAGTCCAATCATTGTACCTATTCCTCCAGTCAGGATAGCTCTCAAGGACAATCTTACAAATAAGTGTAGGAAATACAAGTTTATTCTCATCCAATAAGAATACATTCCTAATACCATCTAGAATCCAAGTGGATATGTCAAGAGCATAAAAATTGGTAACAATACCAACTACCGCATACATGGCACTATCATTGACATAATCCAACCTATCATTACCCAACAAATTATGCAAAACCCATAAAGCAACAGTAGCTACTGATGTTACAATATTTGTGTATTGTAAACCAAAAGATTATATTTGTAGATTTTTCCTTCTTGTGCCTGTATAGATTGAGATCAAAGTAGACAAGTAACAAGCAAGGGTCGTACCCACCTCAGAGGGGGAGATCTTAGCTCAAACACAATTAAGAACAATGGTTAAGAAACATCAATGAATCAATAATAAAAGTTGGAGAATTGATTCTACTTCTTACAGAAAATAAACAATAAATAAATCCTAACTTAAGAATATGGAAGATATGGAAGAGAGAATTATATGATAACATAGGGGGAGTAGTAGGTTTCCACAAACTAGGTTATGCAATCATATCATGTTGTTCTTCATATTCAATCTATAATAATCAATAAGTCACCTCTCACTTATTCCTATTAATTATTAATACCTATAATAATCAATCCTCACCTCTCAGCTATTGAATTGAATTAAAACGGGATTCTATTATGTATACTATTGAATATGCTTCATTAATCAAATCCCCACCTCTCAGCTATTGAATCTAATTAACTCCACATATTATTCATGATTAAATCCTTACCTCTCAGCTATTGAATTTAATCAGGAAAGGGTTCCAATAAAAGATAAATATTACAAACATACAGTAATCACCTCTCAGCTATTTCACTACACATCTACAATAAAATAATACTATTATCAAAACTAGGTCTCCCTAAATTCTAACAACAATATTTAATACCATGGATAACAATAGCATACAAACAATCATACTTACCTCATACTGCAGCTAGAAGTAAATAAGCATTAAGTACCTCGAATCACGATGAATAAAAAGAACAACATAATAATCATACATCACCTAGAAAGCTTCCACCTTCCCCCCATGATGATTTAGCTACTCATACCAATGAAACAAATAATTAAATCAAAGAACATCATAATTGAAATCATGGATTGATATTGATATTGAATTGAAGTCAATGCCCCATGAAGTCAATGCCCCATACATCAAACACTTCGACAGGAAGTATTGGCTGTAAGGGCATCATGTGTCGCCTAGTGATTTTCCCTAATTGTTGACAACGAGTGCAGACAGTACAATGCATGTGAGAGTCCTTAAAGAGAGTTGGCCAATAAAAATCACACTGCAATACTTTAGCAGTTGTCTTTTTGGCACTAAAATGTCCACCACAAGCATGCTCATGGCAAAACTTAAGGACCTCTTGTTGTTCCCAATCAGGGATACAACGACGAATGATCTGGTCAGGACAGTACTTAAAAAGGTAAGGGTCATCCCAGAAATAATACTTGGCATTAGCAAGGATCTATCTTGCTTGTTCCAATCACTTGGAATCTTGTTGCTAGCCAGGTAGTTAACTATATCTGCGAACCATGGAGCATTCGATATTGCGAAAAGAAGCTCATCAGGAAAGTTTTCAGAAATGACACTAGAATCCTCAGGACGGTCTAATCTAGACAGGTGGTCGGCTACTATATTTTCGGTCCCCTTTTTATCTCTAATCTCAAGGTCAAATTCTTGAAGCAATAATATCCAACGAATAAGGCGTTGCTTAGTCTCCTTCTTGGATAGAAGAAATCTAATAGCTGCATGGTCCGTGAAGACAATAGTACGGGTTCCTAAAAGGTAAGAGCGAAACTTATCAAGAGCATATACTATGGCTAGCAATTCTTTCTCGGTTGTCGTATAATTACGTTGAGCATCATTGAGAGTCTTACTAGCATAATATATTACATGGGGCTTACCATCTAGACGTTGACCTAAGACAGCCCCAACAACATAGTCTGATGCATCGCACATCAGCTCAAAGGGTTTACTCTAATCAAGAGGCCTAATAATAGGTGCAGACGTGAGGGCGGTTTTAAGTTTTTCAAAGGTGCTCTTGCATTCTTTTGTGAAATCAAAAGGTGCATCCTTAAGCAATAAATTGGTTAAAGGACGAGTTATCTTAGAAAAATCTTGGATAAAGCGTCTGTAGAAACCTGCATGGCCCAGAAAGGCTCGAATATCCCTAATACACTTAGGAATAGGCAAGGATGAAACAAGATCCACTTTAGCTTTATCAACCTGGATACCCTCAGGAGAGACTACATGACCAAGGACTATCCCCTTCCTAACCATAAAATGGCACTTCTCCCAGTTAAGTACCAAATTCTTCTCTATGCAACGTTTAAAAACTAAGGAAAGATGACTAAGACACTCCTCAAAAGATGAACCATATATGGAGAAGTCATCCATGAACACCTCCATAAATCGTTCGACCATATCACTAAAGATGTGTAACATACACCTCTGAAAAGTAGCAGGTGCATTACACAGACCAAAAGGCATACGGGCATAAGCGAAAGTGCCAAAGGGACATGTAAATGTCGTCTTTTCCTGATCTTCAGTGGCGATAGCAATTTGGTTGTAACCGGAGTAACCATCCAGGAAACAATAGAAAGAATGACCAGCTAGACGTTCCAACATCTGGTCTATGAAGGGAAGAGGAAAGTGGTCTTTCCGGGTGACTGTATTAAGCTTTCTATAATCGATACAAACACGCCACTTAGTTGGAACTCACGTGGCGACTTGTTCGTTCTTCTCATTGGTAACTACAGTCATGTCGGCCTTCTTAGGGACCACATGAATAGGCTAACCCAGGGACTATCCGAAATAGGATAAATCACCCCTGCATCCAGAAGTTTAAGAATCTCTGCTCGAACAACTTCCTTCATTGCAGGGTTGAGGCGTCTCTGAGGTTTACGAGAAGTTTTGGCATCGTGCTCAAGATGAATACGATGAGAACAGACAGAAGGGCTAATGCCTTTGATGTCATGGATAGACCAGGCAATAGTAGAACGATGCTCTAAGATAACTTCTAAAAGCTTACTCTCCTGTTCGGTAGTAAGAGATGATGAAATAATAACAGGATGACTACCGTCTGAATCAAGATGAGCGTATTTCAGCTCAGGAGAAAGAAGATTCAGGGTAACAGGAGGAGGAGTAATGGTCTCTACTTGGGCTTCAGAATCTAAGCTACAAACCACATCTAGGGCCTCAGAATATTTAGGTTCAAAGATAGGCACACTATCAAGGAGAGCATTGGTTTGAGCAATAGATTGGTCAATGTCGAAGTCTACATTATGCATGACAAGGCAATGAACAACCGGGTCTTCCGGGTAATGACAATGCACCATCTCATAAGGTAATAAGTCTAGAAGGCACACATCCTCAGATAAGGAAAGATCGGGGGTTGTTGGCCAAGGTTAAAGATATTGACTTCAACGGTCATAGAACCGAAAGTGAGAACCATGGAACCGTTCCGGCAGTTTATGAGAGCATTAGAGGTGGCCAAGAATGGGCAACCAAGGATGATGGGCACCGAATCATCGGCAGTAGGTTCAGTATCCAACACCACAAAGTCAACAGGATAGTAAAAGTCTGACACTTTAACTAATAGGTCCTCTACTATACCTCTAGGTACTTTCAAAGATCTGTCGGCCAGTTGTAAAGACATTTTCGTGGGTTTCATGTATGTTAGACCTAGGCTAAGGTATAAGGAATAAGGGAATAGATTACAACTCTCTCCTAAGTCTAACAAAGCTCTACCCATGAATTTATCACCAAGTTTGCAAGGTATGGTCGGTTTTCCAGGGTCCTTATATTTTACAGCACCATTTTGTTGGACAAGTGCAGAGAATTCTTCAGCTATAAATGCGTTTTTGGGCACATTAGTTTTTCTCTTGGCAGTGCACAAGTCTTTCAAGACCTTAGCATAAGAAGGTATCTGCTTAATAGCCGTGAGGAAGGGTATATTAATATTTATCTGTTTGAACACATCAAGTGCTTCCTCTGCTTGGACTTCCTTTAGAGACCTCGTGAGTCTCTGGGGGTAAGGTACTGGTGGGTTGTAAATCCGTGGAGGATCCACAATCTCACGGGCAGTCTTCTTCGGCTTAGAGGTGGTCGCCTCATTAGCCAAAGGTTTAGGTGGGGCAACAGGTGCAGAGGTAACCGGTGTCACAATGTTGGGACTCGGTGTATAATTAATTTGATTATCAACCTGTTTACCTGACCTAAGGGTGGAGACCGAGTTAACTTCAGCAAGTGGTGCAGATGTAGACGGAGTTTCCGTCACCAAGGCAATTTCTTTGCCCTTGGGATTCGGGATGGACTGTCCCGGAAATCTACCCTTTTCATCAAGTTTTTGTTCAATCCTCTGGATGGCTTGGGCATTTGATTCAATGGCTTGGGCATTTGATTCAATGGACGCTTGCGTCTGTTGAATGAAACGGGCAAGCACATCCTCAAGGGAGGTCTTAGGAGGGGCAGATTGATTGGTCGGCACCTGGTCCCTGGAACTACTCATGTGATGAACATTGTTCGAATAAGGGGGGACCGTTACCCTGTTCTGATTTTCATTATTACCAACGTACGTGGCATTACTACGTTGCCC
>JAJHQE010000252.1:0-23105 GCA_020826895.1 Aquilegia kansuensis
AAGCGAGGGACTCGCGGAGCTTTCGGACTCGAAAATCGCACTCAGCGGGTCAATTCCAAGCGGCCTAACTTGCTTTCGGCTCGATCGGCGAACTATCGATTTTGACGCTAAAAGTTTAGTTCCTGTCGATTTTTCTCGATTTGGGACTGAAAAAAAAAATTCGAGATTTCAGTCTCATCCTACGCAGTTGGAGGCGTAGAATCGATTCCGCACGGTCTTGGCGCTCTGCGAGGCTTCCTTAGCCGAAAAACAGTCAAAAACAGGTCAAAAACGAGCTTTTCTGACCAATTTTTGACTCTTTGGCTAGAGCGTTTTCAGCGGACAGCCCGAAGCGAGGGACTCGCGGAGCTTTTCAGACTGGAGAATCGCACTTAGCGTGTCAATTCCAAGCGAGCTTCCTCGGTTTCAGCCTGATCGGCGAACTTTCGATTTCGACCCCGAAAATTTAGTCGATTAAAGAATTAGGATGCGACTGAAATCTCGATTTTTTTCTCAGTCCAAAATCGAGGAAATCGACAGGCGTTACAAGGACTAAATTTTTAGAGTCACAATCGAAAGTTCATTGATACGGCCGAAACCACGAAAGCTCGCTTGGAATTGACTCGCTGAGTTCGATTTTCGAGTCAGCAAAGTTCCGCGAGTCCCTCGCTTTGAGCTATCCGCTGAAAACCTTCCAGAGAAAGAGTCAAAAATTGGTCTGAAAAACTCGTTTTTGACCAGTTTTTGACTTTTTCTCGGCTCAGGAAGTCTCGCTAAGAGTCGGGACCGTGCGGAATCGATTCTACGCCTCCAACTACGTAGGATGAGACTGAAATCTCGAAATTTTTTCTCAGTCCAAAATCGAGAAAAATTGTCATGGGTTCCATGGACTGAATTTTTCGGGTCAAAATCGAAAGTTCGCCCATCGGGCCAAAACCAAGTAAGCTCGCTTGGAATTGACTCGCTGAGTGGGATTTTCTAGTCGGTTCCAGAGGGGAGACGGAATTAGGTATTTTTGCATCAAGCTCTTTTAGTCCATGAAACCCCAGTCGATTTTTCCCGATTCATTCCGATGAATGAAAATAATCAGAGATTAGTATCAAATCCCATGTAGGTACTTGGAGGCGTAGAATCGATTCCCATTGGTCCCGAGGCTCGGCGGAGCTTTCTTAGCCGAGAAACGGTCAAAAACTCCAGTTTTTGACCGTTTCGCGAAAGTTCACCGACCGCGCGTTTTTCGCCGATCCAGCGGACCAGCGGACTCGCAGAGCTTTTTAGACCAGAAAATCGGACTCAGCGGGTCATTTCCAAGGGGACTTGCCCGGTTTCAGCCCGATCGGAGAACTTTCGATTTTGACCCCGAAATTTCACTCCATTCTTCCCCTGTCGATTTTTCTCGATTTTGGAGGAGAAAAAAATTTCGAGCTGAGTGTCGGATCTTACATAGTTGGAGGCGTAGAATCGATTCCCATTGGTCCCGAGGCTCGGCGGAGCTTTCTTAGCCGAGAAACGGTCAAAAACTCCACTGTTTTTGACCGTTTCGCGAAAGTTCACCGACCGCGCGTTTTTCGCCGATCCAGCGGACCAGCGGACTCGCAGAGCTTTTTAGACCAGAAAATCGGACTCAGCGGGTCATTTCCAAGGGGACTTGCCCGGTTTCAGCCCGATCGGAGAACTTTCGATTTTGACCCCGAAATTTCACTCCATGGTACCCCTGTCGATTTTTCTCGATTATGGAGGAGAAAAAAAATTTCGAGCTGAGTGTCGGATCTTACATAGTTGGAGGCGTAGAATCGATTCCGCACTCTTGACTCTCGGCGAGGCTTCTGAGCCGAGAAACAGTCAGAAACTGGTCAAAAACGAGCATTTCCGACCACTTTTTGACTCTTTTTCTGGAGCATTTTCAGCAGATAGCTGTAAGCGAGGGACTTGCGGAGCTTTTCGGACTCGAAAATCGCACTCAGCGAGTCAATTCAAAGCGAGCTTACTTGGTTTTTGCCCGATGGGCGAACTTTCGATTTCGACCCGAAAAATTTAGTCCATGTAACCCATGTCAGTTTTTCTCCAGTTTGGACTGAGAAAAAACGTTTGAAATTTCAGTTGCATCCTACGTAGTTGGAGGCGTAGAATCGATTCCGCACGGTCCCGACTCTCTGCGAGACTTCCTGAGCCGAGAAACAGTCAAAAACGAGCATTTCTGAACACTTTTTGACTCTTTCTCCGTAGCGTTTTCAGCAGATAGCTCTAAGCGAGGGACTCGCGGAGCTTTCGGACTCGAAAATCGCACTCAGCGGGTCAATTCCAAGCGGCCTAACTTGCTTTCGGCTCGATCGGCGAACTATCGATTTTGACGCTAAAAGTTTAGTCCATGTAACCCTGTCGATTTTTCTCGATTTGGGACTGAAAAAAAAAATTCGAGATTTCAGTCTCATCCTACGCAGTTGGAGGCGTAGAATCGATTCCGCACGGTCTTGGCGCTCTGCGAGGCTTCCTTAGCCGAAAAACAGTCAAAAACAGGTCAAAAACGAGCTTTTCTGACCAATTTTGACTCTTTGGCTAGAGCGTTTTCAGCGGACAGCCCGAAGCGAGGGACTCGCGGAGCTTTTCAGACTGGAGAATCGCACTTAGCGTGTCAATTCCAAGCGAGCTTCCTCGGTTTCAGCCTGATCGGCGAACTTTCGATTTCGACCCCGAAAATTTAGTCGATTAAAGAATTAGGATGCGACTGAAATCTCGATTTTTTTTCTCAGTCCAAAATCGAGGAAAATCGACAGGCGTTACAAGGACTAAATTTTTAGAGTCACAATCGAAAGTTCATTGATACGGCCGAAACCACGAAAGCTCGCTTGGAATTGACTCGCTGAGTTCGATTTTCGAGTCAGCAAAGTTCCGCGAGTCCCTCGCTTTGAGCTATCCGCTGAAAACCTTCCAGAGAAAGAGTCAAAAATTGGTCTGAAAAACTCGTTTTTGACCAGTTTTTGACTTTTTCTCGGCTCAGGAAGTCTCGCTAAGAGTCGGGACCGTGCGGAATCGATTCTACGCCTCCAACTACGTAGGATGAGACTGAAATCTCGAAATTTTTTCTCAGTCCAAAATCGAGAAAAATTGTCATGGGTTCCATGGACTGAATTTTTCGGGTCAAAATCGAAAGTTCGCCCATCGGGCCAAAACCAAGTAAGCTCGCTTGGAATTGACTCGCTGAGTGGGATTTTCTAGTCGGTTCCAGAGGGGAGACGGAATTAGGTATTTTTGCATCAAGCTCTTTTAGTCCATGAAACCCCAGTCGATTTTTCCCGATTCATTCCGATGAATGAAAATAATCAGAGATTAGTATCAAATCCCATGTAGGTACTTGGAGGCGTAGAATCGATTCCCATTGGTCCCGAGGCTCGGCGGAGCTTTCTTAGCCGAGAAACGGTCAAAAACTCCACTGTTTTTGACCGTTTCGCGAAAGTTCACCGACCGCGCGTTTTTCGCCGATCCAGCGGACCAGCGGACTCGCAGAGCTTTTTAGACCAGAAAATCGGACTCAGCGGGTCATTTCCAAGGGGACTTGCCCGGTTTCAGCCCGATCGGAGAACTTTCGATTTTGACCCCGAAATTTCACTCCATTCCCCTGTCGATTTTCTCGATTATGGAGGAGAAAAAAATTTCGAGCTGAGTGTCGGATCTTACATAGTTGGAGGCGTAGAATCGATTCCGCACGGTCTTGACTCTCGGCGAGGCTCTGAGCGGCGCGTGACGAGAAACAGTCAGAAACTGGTCAAAAACGAGCATTTCCGACCACTTTTTGACTCTTTTTCTGGAGCATTTTCAGCAGATAGCTGTAAGCGAGGGACTTGCGGAGCTTTTCGGACTCGAAAATCGCACTCAGCGAGTCAATTCAAAGCGAGCTTACTTGGTTTTTGCCCGATGGGCGAACTTTCGATTTCGACCCGAAAAATTTAGTCCATGTAACCCATGTCAGTTTTTCTCCAGTTTGGACTGAGAAAAAACGTTTGAAATTTCAGTTGCATCCTACGTAGTTGGAGGCGTAGAATCGATTCCGCACGGTCCCGACTCTCTGCGAGACTTCCTGAGCCGAGAAACAGTCAAAAACGAGCATTTCTGAACACTTTTTGACTCTTTCTCCGTAGCGTTTTCAGCAGATAGCTCTAAGCGAGGGACTCGCGGAGCTTTCGGACTCGAAAATCGCACTCAGCGGGTCAATTCCAAGCGGCCTAACTTGCTTTCGGCTCGATCGGCGAACTATCGATTTTGACGCTAAAAGTTTAGTCCATGTCGATTTTTCTCGATTTGGGACTGAAAAAAAAAATTCGAGATTTCAGTCTCATCCTACGCAGTTGGAGGGCGTAGAATCGATTCGCACGGTCTTGGCGCTCTGCGAGGCTTCCTTAGCCGAAAAACAGTCAAAAACAGGTCAAAAACGAGCTTTTCTGACCAATTTTGACTCTTTGGCTAGAGCGTTTTCAGCGGACAGCCCGAAGCGAGGGACTCGCGGAGCTTTTCAGACTGGAGAATCGCACTTAGCGTGTCAATTCCAAGCGAGCTTCCTCGGTTTCAGCCTGATCGGCGAACTTTCGATTTCGACCCCGAAAATTTAGTCGATTAAAGAATTAGGATGCGACTGAAATCTCGATTTTTTTTCTCAGTCCAAAATCGAGGAAAATCGACAGGCGTTACAAGGACTAAATTTTCGAGTCCGAAAAGCTCCGCAAGTCCCTCGCTTACAGCTATCTGCTGAAAATGCTCCAGAAAAAGAGTCAAAAAGTGGTCGGAAATGCTCGTTTTGACCATGAACGCGCTGCCACATCTGTTTCTGAACGTCGCGGGTCATCTAGCGTGGAACGCAAGCGCGAGGTAGGCTTCAGCACTACCTTGGCTTACGACTGCGAAATCAGGTACCGCGCGGTAGTGTTGAAGGGCAGAAACTAGTCCTCAACCCTAACTCATTTTTTTCCGTGTTTGACCCGAAATGCTTCGTCTAACTTTCGATTTTGACGCTAAAAATTTAGTCCATATAACCCCTTTAGATTTTTCTCCATTTGGGACTGAGAAAAAAATTTCGAGATATCAGTCGCATCCTATTAAGTTCGAGGCGTAGAATCAATTCCACACGGTCTTGACTCTTGGTGAGGCTCCCTGAGCGAGAAACATTCAGAAACTGGTCGAAAACGAGAATTTCTGACTCCTTTTTGAATCTTTCTCTCGAGCGTATTCAGCATATAGCTCGAAGCGAGGGAGTCGCGGACCTTTTCCGACTAGAAAATCGCACTCAGCGGGTCAATTCCAAGTTACCTTACTTGGTGTCGGTCCGATTGGCGAACTTTTGATTTTGTCCAGCCGAGAACCAGTCAAAAGCAGGTAAAAAACGAGCATTTCAGACCACTTTATGACCCTTTCTCTGGAGCGTTTTCAGCAGATATAGCTGTGAGCGAGGGACTCGCGGAGCTTTTCCGACTGGAGAATCGCACTCAGCGGGTCATTCCCAAGCGGCATAACTTGCTTCCGGCTCGATCGGCGAATTTTCGATTTTGACGCTTAAAATTTAGTTAATGTAACGCCTGTTGATTTTACTCGATTTTGGACTGAGAAAAAAGATTCGAGATTTCAGTCGCATTCTACGTTGCTGAAGCGTAGAATCGATTAAGCACGGTCCCGACTCTCGGCGAGGCTTCCTGAGCCGAGAAACAGTAAAAAACTGGTCAAAAACGAGCTTTTCTGACCACTTTTTGACTCTTTCTCTGGAGCGTATTCAGCGGCTAGCTCGAAGCGAGAGACTTGCGGAGCTATTCCGACTGGAAAATCGCACTCGGCGGGTCAATTCCAAGCGAGCTTACTTTTTTTCTGCCCGATCAGGGAATTTTCGATTTTGATGTTAAAAATTTAGTCCATGTAACCCCTGTCGATTTTTCTCGATTTGGGACTGAGAAAAAAATTTCTAGATTTCAGTCGCATCCTACGTAGTTGAAGGCGAAAAATTGATTCCGCACGGTCCCGACTCTCGGCGAGGCTCCCTGAGCTAAGAATCAGTCAAAAATTCGTCCAAAACTAGCGTTTCTGACCACTTTTTGTCTCTTTCTTCGGAGCGTTTTCAACGGATAACTCGTTGCGAGGGACTCGAGGTGCTTTCTCGACTGGAAAATCCACTCAGCGGGTCAATTCGTCAAATTGTAATTACGATAACATCGATATAGTAAAGATTTCTTTACGCCTTCAAATCCAGCGATACTCTCCGCTTTGCCGAGGAGTTCGTTTAGTTGCTTAACCGAACCTTACACAGATTATTGATAACATTTCACGGACTCGCGAATGTGCTAGCTGGCACCATGTATCCGAGAAGAAGGGGCTAACGTATGTTTGAATTCAAAGCATAATAAACCCTACTTCCAATCTCGTTTTTTCACTTTAAAACGATTTAATTTGTTGATTAAACACGAATAGATTGCAATTTGCCGGCATATGCTAATTGCCTGCAACATATACACCTGTGAATGTTTGTGAGGAAATTAATGAGAAAAAAATTACTGACTGAACAATCACAATCACTGCCTGTGCAAATGTCAATTAAACAACACTAAAGCACTTTATCGATGGTGAAAGTGCAGAAGTGCGAATCTCGGAAAATACGATTTTCAAGGAGAGTAAAAAAACTGTCTGCATTCCTCTTAATTGTCGGTAGAAGGGTAAAAATTCTTGAGGATAGCAAAAATAAGATGTTTTTTCAAACTCCATCAGCAGAATCAATAATTTCTCGAACTGTTAGAAAATACGGCAGAAATACCGAGATTCGCATTTTTTGGTATTAATATTCTACACTTCATCAGGAGATACGCATTATTGCAATATGTTTAAAACTTGTTGGTGGTTTTGGATCATTTCAGGACTCAAAAAAGGGTTGCACCCTTAAAATCCCTTATCAGATAAGATTAAGTTGGTTATCGATGGTCCATCCATCCAAGTTTTACGCTTTCCTAATGGACCAGTAGAAAAAGTACTTATCTTCAATTCTAATTATTCACAGTTAATCAAAGAAAGCTCATTTTATCCGTGCGAAACATTCTAAATTCACAACCGCTTTTGAGAAAGTTCCGATCTTGTAAACGGCGACTCTTTCAGTTTCGCTTCAAAATACGATGACCTAACCAAGGGACTTAAAATACACAATCCGATCCAGCCGCCGGCAGTTTCTTCTTTGAATTAAGACGTAGGTGTCTACGTCTTAATTCAAACAATATAATTAATTGTGTTTTCAAAATGATATTCCTCGGCATTTTTCAAATATGCGGCTCGATTTAAAACCCAAAATTATGAACTTCTTGGTCAAAATCATTCTACGAGGCCACTCACAAAGGATACAGAAGAGCGCCTTCAAATCAATGCGTTAACTTAATGCGAAATTCTGATACCACTATTCGTGCGTCACGGCAGTCATCTTGCATACCCGGCCATTTGAAGGCGAATTATTGACTTCAGACAACGGGGTAAGAATAACAGCAATGCCATTCGATAAACTCCGGCGGCGGGGCAGCCCCCTGAACCCTAAGGAGCCGACCGGGGGTCAACCCCCTGAACCCTAAGGAGCCGGACGCGGGGGTCAGCCCCCTAAACCCTAAGGAGCCGAACGCGGGGGTCAGCCCCCTGAACCCTAAGGAGCCGAACGCGGGGGTCAGCCCCTGAACCCTAAGGAGCCGACCGCGGGGGTCAGCCCCCTGAACCCTAAGGAGCCGACCGCGGGGGTCAGCCCCTGAACCCTAAGGAGCCGACCGCGGGGGTCAGCCCCCTGAACCCTAAGGAGCCGGACGCGGGGGTCAGCCCCCTGAACCCTAAGGAGCCGACCGCGGGGGTCAGCCCCCTGAACCCTAAGGAGCCACGCGGGGGTCAGCCCCCTGAACCCTAAGGAGCCGAACGCGGGGGTCAGCCCCCTGAACCCTAAGGAGCCGACGCGGGGGTCAGCCCCCTGAACCTAAGGAGCCGACGCGGGGGTCAGCCCCCTGAACCCTAAGGAGCCGGACGCGGGGGTCAGCCCCCTGAACCCTAAGGAGCCGACCGCGGGGGTCAGCCCCCTGAACCCTAAGGAGCCGACCGCGGGGGTCAGCCCCCTGAACCCTAAGGAGCCGACCGCGGGGGTCAGCCCCCTGAACCCTAAGGAGCCGGACGCGGGGGTCAGCCCCTGAACCCTAAGGAGCCGACCGCGGGGGTCAGCCCCCTGAACCCTAAGGAGCCAACGCGGGGGTCACCCCTGAACCCTAAGGAGCCGACGGGGGTCAGCCCCCTGAACCCTAAGGAGCCGACCGCGGGGTCAGCCCCCTGAACCCTAAGGAGCCGGACGGGGGTCAGCCCCCTGAACCCTGAGGAGCCGAACGCGGGGGTCAGCCCCCTGAACCCTAAGGAGCCGACGCGGGGTCAGCCCCCTGAACCCTAAGGAGCCGACGCGGGGGTCAGCCCCCTGAACCCTAAGGAGCCGACGCGGGGGTCAGCCCCTGAACCCTAAGGAGCCGACCGGGGGTCAGCCCCCTGAACCCTAAGGAGCCGGACGCGGGGGTCAGCCCCCTGAACCCTAAGGAGCCAAACGCGGGGTCAGCCCCCTGAACCCTAAGGAGCCGACCGCGGGGGTCAGCCCCCTGAACCCTAAGGAGCCGACGGGGGTCAGCCCCCTGAACCCTAAGGAGCCGACGCGGGGGTCAGCCCCCTGAACCCTAAGGAGCCGAACGCGGGGGTCAGCCCCCTGAACCCTAAGGAGCCGACGCGGGGGTCAGCCCCCTGAACCCTAAGGAGCCGACGCGGGGGTCAGCCCCCTGAACCCTAAGGAGCCGACGCGGGGTCAGCCCCTGAACCCTAAGGAGCCGACGCGGGGGTCAGCCCCCTGAACCCTAAGGAGCCGACGCGGGGGTCAGCCCCCTGAACCCTAAGGAGCCGACGCGGGGGTCAGCCCCCTGAACCCTAAGGAGCCGAACGCGGGGGTCAGCCCCCTGAACCCTAAGGAGCCGACGCGGGGGTCAGCCCCCTGAACCCTAAGGAGCCGACGGGGGTCAGCCCCCTGAACCCTAAGGAGCCGACGCGGGGGTCAGCCCCTGAACCCTAAGGAGCCGACGCGGGGGTCAGCCCCCTGAACCCTAAGGAGCCGACGCGGGGGTCAGCCCCCTGAACCCTAAGGAGCCGACGCGGGGGTCAGCCCCCTGAACCCTAAGGAGCCGACGGGGGTCAGCCCCCTGAACCCTAAGGAGCCGACGGGGGTCAGCCCCCTGAACCCTAAGGAGCCGCGCGGGGGTCAGCCCCTGAACCCTAAGGAGCCGACGCGGGGGGTCAGCCCCCTGAACCCTAAGGAGCCGACGCGGGGGTCAGCCCCCTGAACCCTAAGGAGCCGAGCGGGGGTCAGCCCCCTGAACCCTAAGGAGCCGACGCGGGGGTCAGCCCCCTGAACCCTAAGGAGCCGACGCGGGGGTCAGCCCCCTGAACCCTAAGGAGCGAACGCGGGGGTCAGCCCCCTGAACCCTAAGGAGCCGACGGGGGTCAGCCCCTGAACCCTAAGGAGCCGACGGGGGTCAGCCCCTGAACCCTAAGGAGCCGACGCGGGGGTCAGCCCCTGAACCCTAAGGAGCCGAACGCGGGGGTCAGCCCCTGAACCCTAAGGAGCCGACGCGGGGGTCAGCCCCTGAACCCTAAGGAGCCGAACGCGGGGGTCAGCCCCTGAACCCTAAGGAGCCGACGCGGGGGTCAGCCCCCTGAACCCTAAGGAGCCGAACGCGGGGGTCATCCCCCTGAACCCCAAGGAGCCGAACGCGGGGGTCATCCCCCTGAACCCAAGGAGCCGAACGCGGGGGTCAGCCCCCTGAGCCCTAAGGTGCTGAGGAGGAGCCTAAGGAGCCCGATCGCTTAAGGAGCGAAAGCCGGGGGTCATATCAGGTGCATTTAGTCATCCATGAATCAAAAATGAACAATTTCAATCCCAAAAAATCGTCTTTATTCTGTAAAAAATCTTAAAAAATCGATATAACCGATCGATATATTGACTCATAAACGTTAAAACTCGATTTTGCGTGTAAAAATTCGTAAAAATCCGGGGTCTATGACATATTCAATTAAACGTAACCGTAGACACATCAGTTGAACAAGAAAATAGCGAAAAGTGAGGCTAGAGTTTGATCCCTTTGCCCACCCGAAACTCGAAAACGGTTCCTACACTCATCTTGATTTTTTCCCCTGAGTTTTCTGTTCATTTAAGAACATTTCGACGGTGTAAGTCGGCAATCACGTAACTCGGTTTGCGACGTCGCAGACTTCCTGTCATACTTTATTTTTTTAACGGAAAACTATTCAACGGCAATTCAAAACTTTCTTGATTATTCCTCTCTGTGCGAAGAAAATTTTGTAAAAATTTCAAGGTTTGATATCAATTTGTTCTCCTTTAAAAAAAAATAACATAGAGGCGGAAATTTTCAGACACCACAAACGAGTTATGTGATTGCCGACTTACACCGTCGATTTACATTTTTAAAACGTGACAAATATTTATAAAACCTTTTCCAATCCAAGCGGAGACATGGATATTAATGTCGATGAGCCACAGTTGTGTTGAAAAAATCTATACAAGAATTAATAAAAGAGGGGGAAAACCCAAGAAGCACGCAATATTTGGTCTTAACCCATTTGTACATAGATCTTTTAGAGTCAAATACGTCCAATTTTGATCGTTTTGTTGCAAGTACACCACGCTGCAGTACTGTAAAATCACGAAATATAGAAGATATATTTTAAGTGCTTTGGAAATCATGGAACCACCTTAATATTTACTAAACGCATTATACTTCCCTGTAATCTTATTTTTCTTTTCATCAATTGAAATTAATCCATGCAATGTGTGCTAACATTTCAAAATAATGCTTTGAAAAACGAAGATTCCCCGACTTTAATAATAGAGCCAAACAGAGCCGAGCGGTACGCTGCGTGCTGCCAGCGCGACGCGCGCATTGGCGCCTACAAACCTAACAGGAGGACCTAACAACAAGCGACCTTACTTGGTTCCTGCCCGATCGGCGAAGTATCGATTTCGAAACTAAAAATTTAGTCCATGCAACCCCTGTCGATTTTTCCCGATTTGGAACTGAGAAAACATTTCAAGATTTCAGTCGCATCCTATGAAGTTAAAGGCGTAGAATCGATTCCGCACAGTCTTGGCTCTCTGCAAGGCTTCCTTAGCCAAAGAACATTCAAAAACGAGCTTTTCTGACCAATTTTTGACTCTATGTCTAGAGCGTTTTCAGCGGACAGCCCGAAGCGAGGGACTCGCGGAGCTTTTCAGACTGGAGAATCGCACTTAGCGGGTAAATTCCAAGCGAGCTTCTTTGGTTTCAGCCTGATCAGCGAACTTTCAATTTTGACCCCGAATATTTAGTCCGTGGTTCGTACCCCTGTAGATTTTTCTCGATTTGGGACTGAGAAAAAAATTTCAAGATTTCAGTCGCATCCTATGTAGTCGAAGGCGTAGAATCGATTCCGCAGGTTTTTAGCGTCAAAATCGAAAGTTCGCCGATCGAGCCGAAAGCAAGTTATGCCGCTTGGAAATGACCCACTGAGTACGATTTTCCAGTCGAAAAAGCTCCGCGAGTCCCTCATTTCGAGCTATCCGCTGAACACGCTCCAGAGAAAGAGTCAAAAATTGGTCTGAAATGCTCGTGTTTGACCAGTTTTTGACTGTTTCTCGACTCAGGAAGTCTCGCCGAGAAATGGAACCGTGTGGAATCGATTCTACGCCTCCAAAATTCGTTAGATGCGACTGCAATCTTGATTTTTTTTTTATCAGTCCAAAATCGAGTAAAATCGACAGGCGTTACATTAACCGAATTTTAAGCGTCAAAATCGAAATTTCACCGATCGAGCCGAAAGCAACTTAGGCCGCTTGGAAATGACCCGCTGAGTGCGATTTTCCAGTCGGAAAAGCTCCACAAGTCCCTCGCTTTGAACTATCCGCTGAAACGCTCCAGAGAAAGAGTCAAAAATTGGGCAGACAAACTCGTTTTTGACCAGTTTTAACCTTATCCCGGCTCAGGATGTCTCGCCATGAGTCGGGACCGTGCGGAATCGATTCTACGCCTCCAAATACGAAGGATGCGACTGAAATCCTGAAATTTTTTCTCAGTCCAAAAAAGAGAAAAATCGACATATGGATTACATCGACTAAATTTTTCGGGTCAAAGGCGAATGTTCGCGGATTGGGCCGAAACCAGGGAAGCTCGCTTGGAATTGACCCGCTCAGTGCGATTTTCCAGTCGGAAAAGCTCCGCGAGTACCTCGCTTAGAGCTATCCGCTTAAAACGCTTTAGAGAACGAGTCAAAAAGTGGTCAGAAAAGCTCGTTTTTGACCAGATTTTGACTGTTTCTCGGCTTCGGAAGTCTCGCCGAGAATCGGAACTGTGCGTTTGCGGTATTCAAAATCTCCGCTCCCATCTTACTTTTTGGCGGAGAGCAAAGCAATTTCATTCCTTGGATTTTCCACACAGTTTTCTTCACGCAGACGAAAAATCCCGGGGTTTTAAAAAATTGACGTTGAGTGGTTTTCATGATAAAAATGTATGACAGGAAGTCTGCAACGTTACAAACTGAGATACGTGGCCTCGTCGTTTCACCGTCTATTTGGGTTCATTACTACACAGATCGATGTTAATGTCAACCTGCGATAACTATGAGAGATGAACAAATTTTCACTTTGTGTGCGTCGTTTTTCCATCTTTTTAATCCATGAAATCGAAGAAAAAAAAAAAAAAAAAATTTACCATCCAATTTTTGTTGTTACAGATAGGTTACTTCTACGTTTCGCCGTTACGCATAAAATCGGCCACGTTTAATAGAGATACATCTAGTCGCTTTCAGTTTGGACCAGGTTTCAGGTTTGGCTTAAAAATGTTTTCTCTCGACTTTGAATTTTAGCCAGGACACGATGTAAGACTATTTGCATTAAACTACTTCAAACACTTCTCTTTTCAAAATGCGGCATAGTAACTGGTAAGTTCCTGCTGAATCTGGTCCAATTCGTTGCTCCTATGGCGTAAGGGTGTATCTCAAATTCCGCATGAGTCCCGGCACATTGGTTTTGAAGCAAAAAAAAAAAAAAAAAAAATGCGACAAAAATGTACCATAAAATGGTTTGCTCGGGGTGAGTCCATGGTACGTGCACACTTAAAATCGCGAAACAATCAAAATCTTGGCTAGTGCTATTTTCGAAATACGCGCTTTGAAATTTTCATAGTAAATGGAACTTTTCTACTGATCTTGATCCACTTTTTATTTATTTGTACATTGAATCGGTGTTGATCGGTTCACGTTTTTATTTTTTGTTCGAATCAAGTCGATCGAATACATGCCCTCTCTTTACACGCACTTCCTTTCACACTCTTTCATACTCTTTTTTTTAACCGAAAAATTCGCCTTCTGCTGCGTCTGCGGCAATTGTTGTTACGAGTATGCGGTGCGTGCTGGTTACATGTAGGTGTAAGGTTTCAGGTAGTTACATACTCGACTCTTTGATGGCGTTTTATGTGCGAGAGCAATTGCGCAGTGCGAGAGGGTCTGTACGAGCGACATGAATCGAACGAAAAATGAAAACGTTAACCGATCAACACCGATTCAGTGTACAAATAAATAAAAAATCGGATCAAAATCAGTGAAAAATTTGCATTTACTATGGAAATCTCAAATCGCGTATTTCGAAAAAAGGATCAGTCAAGATTTTGATTTTTAGCAATTTTACGTGTACACGTACCATAGACTCGCCCCCTGCAAACCATTTTTGGATACAATTTTGTCGCCTTTTTTTTATCTTTTAGATAAAAAATCTCGGCGGATTTTGAGTTTTCAGCAAAAAAAGGACGATCGCCCCTGCGCATGAGTCTAAAGGATCATTCTAAACCCAAAAAAAAAAAAGAAAAAAAACAGAATAGTGTTTGGAAAAAAACCTCACATTCGATACAGAAATCGGTCAAGGGTCGATTCCAAGCGAGCTTACTTGGTTCCGACCCTATCGGCGAAATTTCCATTTTGACCCGAAAAATTTAGTCCATGTTATCCGTGTCGATTTTTCTCGATTTGGGACGGAGAAAAATATTCGAGATTTCAGTCGCATCCTACGTTGCTGGAAGCGTAAAATCGATTCAGCACGGTCCCGACACTCTGCGAGGCTTCCTGAGTCGAGAAACAGTCATAAGCTGGTCAAAAAAGAAGCTTTTCTGACCACTTTTTGCCTGCTTCTCTGGAGCGTTTTCAGCGGGTAGCTCAAAGCCAGGGACTCGCGGAGCTTTCCAGACTCGAAAATCGAACTCAGCGGGTCAATTCCAAGCGAGCTCAGATCCAAAGGTGTCAACGTCACGAGATAATTGATAGGCTTGGAGGACAAGGCGCACATGGCGCACAAGTGCAGTTTCTGCTACTTCGAGAAATACGTGTTTGAAGTTTCGAAATTATACATGGATTCTTATGGCGGAATAAAAGTTCAAACTGACATTTTGATGCTTAAAAATTGGCATTTTGGAGCGAATTTTTCACAGAATATGCATCAAGACTAGTTTTACTTGAAATTAAAACTATCTCAATTTTTTTAAGAACTGCTTATTGTATGCGCCTTGTTATCTCTGAATTATTTATCAGTGTATAAGTCGCAGGGAGTCAGCAATCGCCGGCAATTTGCAAGCTCCGTACTTGTCAATTCGTCAAATTGTTTTTACGATAACATCGATATAGTAAAGATTTCTTTACGCCTTCAAATCCAGCGATACTCGCCGCTTTGCCAAGGAGTTAGTTTAGTTGCTTAACCGAACCTAACACAGATTATTGATGGCGTTTCACGAACTCGCGAGTGTGCTAGCGGGCACCATGTATCCAAGAAGAAGGGGCTAACGTATGTTTGAATTCAAAGCATAATAATCCCTACTTCCAATCTCGTTTTTTCACTTTAAAACGATTAAATTTGTTGATAAAACACGAATAGATAACTCGAAGCAAGGGACTCGCGGAGCTTTTCCGACTGGAAAATCGCACTCAGCGGGTCATTTCCAATCGAGCTTCCTTGGTTTCGGCTCGACCGGCGAACTTCCGATTTTGACGCTAAAAAATTTAGTCCATGTAACCCCTGTAGATTTTTCTCGATTTGGGATTGAGAGAAAAATTTCGAGATTTCAGTCGCATCCTGCGCAGTTGGAAACGTAGAATCGATTCCACACGGTCCCGACACTTGGCGAGGCTTCCTGAGCCGAAAAACAGTCAAAAACAGGTAAAAAACGAGCTTTTTCCACCACTTTTTGACTCTTTCTCTCGAGCATTTTCAACAGAAAGCTCGAAGCGTGTGTCTCGCGGAACTTTTCCGACAGGAAAATCTTATTCAGCGGGGCAATTCCAAGCGAGCTTACTTGGTTTCACCCCGTTTGGCTAACTTTCAATTTCACGGAAAAAAATCAGGGTAGGGTTCGGCACTACCTATGGGTAGTTTTAGGGTTGGTAGTCCTGAGGAACAGAACATGTATTCGTCAACGCTACCTGTCGCTGTTCGTAGCGCCTACCCGCCGCTTGACTGCAACACACACGGCAAGCTTGTCTCCACAAGTAGAATTTCTCTTGCGGAAGGCTAGAATGTCCGGGATGCGTATGCGCCGTGGACTGCTCGACTATCGTCATCGTATTCGCCTCGGACGAGGAAAGAAAACATGGCTGCCCCGCGTCGCGTTGCCCAGTCCGGCGCTTTATTTAAAGTAATAGTTTAATACTATGAGAAAAGAATCAACACCCGAAAACTCCGATTTTCCTTGACATAAGCAAGCTGGCCAGGACGGCCTAGTGGTTAGCGTGTCTGACTCTAGACCCATAGATCCCGGGTTCGAATCCCGGTGGTGGCGACAAATTTTCACCGAACTGACGAGTGAATCTGCAGAAACAGATTCTACTCGACCTTAATCCCTGAAAATTTGAAAGCCGGAGCTATGGAGCATGAATGTTCTAAAAGTCTCCCTGATGCCCGTTGACAATCAAATAATTTCTTTGTAAAAACTCGTGTCTATAGCTAGCTATGGCTTCCTGAGCAACAAAAAAAACAGGAAGAAAAGCCAAATAAACTGCAAGAAAAATTTTAAAAAAAAAAATTAAAAAAAAAAAAATAATTGAAAAAACTATATTGTGCGCAGTGAAATTATGCTCTACGGGTATAATCAGATTTTTTCGCACATTTTGGCAACTTTGCATCAAGTAGGCTTCAGCCCTACCGGATCTATCCTTGGAGCCTTCTGTTTCTGCACGGTCTTGGCGCTCTGCGAGGCTTCCTTAGCCGAAAAAGTCAAAAACAGGTCAAAAACGAGCTTTTCTGACCAATTTTTGACTCTTTGGCTAGAGCGTTTTCAGCGGACAGCCCGAAGCGAGGGACTCGCGGAGCTTTTCAGACTGGAGAATCGCACTTAGCGTGTCAATTCCAAGCGAGCTTCCTCGGTTTCAGCCTGATCGGCGAACTTTCGATTTCGACCCCGAAAATTTAGTCGATTAAAGAATTAGGATGCGACTGAAATCTCGATTTTTTTTCTCAGTCCAAAATCGAGGAAAATCGACAGGCGTTACAAGGACTAAATTTTTAGAGTCACAATCGAAAGTTCATTGATACGGCCGAAACCACGAAAGCTCGCTTGGAATTGACTCGCTGAGTTCGATTTTCGAGTCAGCAAAGTTCCGCGAGTCCCTCGCTTTGAGCTATCCGCTGAAAACCTTCCAGAGAAAGAGTCAAAAATTGGTCTGAAAAACTCGTTTTTGACCAGTTTTTGACTTTTTCTCGGCTCAGGAAGTCTCGCTAAGAGTCGGGACCGTGCGGAATCGATTCTACGCCTCCAACTACGTAGGATGAGACTGAAATCTCGAAATTTTTTCTCAGTCCAAAATCGAGAAAAATTGTCATGGGTTCCATGGACTGAATTTTTCGGGGTCAAAATCGAAAGTTCGCCCATCGGGCCAAAACCAAGTAAGCTCGCTTGGAATTGACTCGCTGAGTGGGATTTTCTAGTCGGTTCCAGAGGGGAGACGGAATTAGGTATTTTTGCATCAAGCTCTTTTAGTCCATGAAACCCCAGTCGATTTTTCCCGATTCATTCCGATGAATGAAAATAATCAGAGATTAGTATCAAATCCCATGTAGGTACTTGGAGGCGTAGAATCGATTCCCATTGGTCCCGAGGCTCGGCGGAGCTTTCTTAGCCGAGAAACGGTCAAAAACTCCACTGTTTTTGACCGTTTCGCGAAAGTTCACCGACCGCGCGTTTTTCGCCGATCCAGCGGACCAGCGGACTCGCAGAGCTTTTTAGACCAGAAAATCGGACTCAGCGGGTCATTTCCAAGGGGACTTGCCCGGTTCAGCCCGATCGGAGAACTTTCGATTTTGACCCCGAAATTTCACTCCATTCCCCTGTCGATTTTTCTCGATTTGGAGGAGAAAAAAAATTTCGAGCTGAGTGTCGGATCTTACATAGTTGGAGGCGTAGAATCGATTCCGCACGGTCTTGACCTCGGCGAGGCTCTTCTGAGCCGAGAAACAGTCAGAAACTGGTCAAAAACGAGCATTTCCGACCACTTTTTGACTCTTTTTCTGGAGCATTTTCAGCAGATAGCTGTAAGCGAGGGACTTGCGGAGCTTTTCGGACTCGAAAATCGCACTCAGCGAGTCAATTCAAAGCGAGCTTACTTGGTTTTCCCGATGGGCGAACTTTCGATTTCGACCCGAAAAATTTAGTCCATGTAACCCATGTCAGTTTTTCTCCAGTTTGGACTGAGAAAAAACGTTTGAAATTTCAGTTGCATCCTACGTAGTTGGAGGCGTAGAATCGATTCCGCACGGTCCCGACTCTCTGCGAGACTTCCTGAGCCGAGAAACAGTCAAAAACGAGCATTTCTGAACACTTTTTGACTCTTTCTCCGTAGCGTTTTCAGCAGATAGCTCTAAGCGAGGGACTCGCGGAGCTTTCGGACTCGAAAATCGCACTCAGCGGGTCAATTCCAAGCGGCCTAACTTGCTTTCGGCTCGATCGGCGAACTATCGATTTTGACGCTAAAAGTTTAGTCCATGTCGATTTTTCTCGATTTGGGACTGAAAAAAAAATTCGAGATTTCAGTCTCATCCTACGCAGTTGGAGGCGTAGAATCGATTCCGCACGGTCTTGGCGCTCTGCGAGGCTTCCTTAGCCGAAAAACAGTCAAAAACAGGTCAAAAACGAGCTTTTCTGACCAATTTTGACTCTTTGGCTAGAGCGTTTTCAGCGGACAGCCCGAAGCGAGGGACTCGCGGAGCTTTTCAGACTGGAGAATCGCACTTAGCGTGTCAATTCCAAGCGAGCTTCCTCGGTTTCAGCCTGATCGGCGAACTTTCGATTTCGACCCCGAAAATTTAGTCGATTAAAGAATTAGGATGCGACTGAAATCTCGATTTTTTTTCTCAGTCCAAAATCGAGGAAAATCGACAGGCGTTACAAGGACTAAATTTTTAGAGTCACAATCGAAAGTTCATTGATACGGCCGAAACCACGAAAGCTCGCTTGGAATTGACTCGCTGAGTTCGATTTTCGAGTCAGCAAAGTTCCGCGAGTCCCTCGCTTTGAGCTATCCGCTGAAAACCTTCCAGAGAAAGAGTCAAAAATTGGTCTGAAAAACTCGTTTTTGACCAGTTTTTGACTTTTTCTCGGCTCAGGAAGTCTCGCTAAGAGTCGGGACCGTGCGGAATCGATTCTACGCCTCCAACTACGTAGGATGAGACTGAAATCTCGAAATTTTTTCTCAGTCCAAAATCGAGAAAAATTGTCATGGGTTCCATGGACTGAATTTTTCGGGTCAAAATCGAAAGTTCGCCCATCGGGCCAAAACCAAGTAAGCTCGCTTGGAATTGACTCGCTGAGTGGGATTTTCTAGTCGGTTCCAGAGGGGAGACGGAATTAGGTATTTTTGCATCAAGCTCTTTTAGTCCATGAAACCCCAGTCGATTTTTCCCGATTCATTCCGATGAATGAAAATAATCAGAGATTAGTATCAAATCCCATGTAGGTACTTGGAGGCGTAGAATCGATTCCCATTGGTCCCGAGGCTCGGCGGAGCTTTCTTAGCCGAGAAACGGTCAAAAACTCCAGTTTTTGACCGTTTCGCGAAAGTTCACCGACCGCGCGTTTTTCGCCGATCCAGCGGACCAGCGGACTCGCAGAGCTTTTTAGACCAGAAAATCGGACTCAGCGGGTCATTTCCAAGGGGACTTGCCCGGTTTCAGCCCGATCGGAGAACTTTCGATTTTGACCCCGAAATTTCACTCCATGGTACCCCTGTCGATTTTTCTCGATTATGGAGGAGAAAAAAATTTCGAGCTGAGTGTCGGATCTTACATAGTTGGAGGCGTAGAATCGATTCCGCACGGTCTTGACTCTCGGCGAGGCTCTCTGAGCCGAGAAACAGTCAGAAACTGGTCAAAAACGAGCATTTCCGACCACTTTTTGACTCTTTTTCTGGAGCATTTTCAGCAGATAGCTGTAAGCGAGGGACTTGCGGAGCTTTTCGGACTCGAAAATCGCACTCAGCGAGTCAATTCAAAGCGAGCTTACTTGGTTTTTGCCCGATGGGCGAACTTTCGATTTCGACCCGAAAAATTTAGTCCATGTAACCCATGTCAGTTTTTCTCCAGTTTGGACTGAGAAAAACGTTTGAAATTTCAGTTGCATCCTACGTAGTTGGAGGCGTAGAATCGATTCCGCACGGTCCCGACTCTCTGCGAGACTTCCTGAGCCGAGAAACAGTCAAAAACGAGCATTTCTGAACACTTTTTGACTCTTTCTCCGTAGCGTTTTCAGCAGATAGCTCTAAGCGAGGGACTCGGAGCTTTCGCACTCAGCGGGTCAATTCCAAGCGGCCTAACTTGCTTTCGGCTCGATCGGCGAACTATCGATTTTGACGCTAAAAGTTTAGTCCATGTAACCCCTTCGATTTTCTCGATTTGGGACTGAAAAAAAAAATTCGAGATTTCAGTCTCATCCTACGCAGTTGGAGGCGTAGAATCGATTCCGCACGGTCTTGGCGCTCTGCGAGGCTTCCTTAGCCGAAAAACAGTCAAAACAGGTCAAAAACGAGCTTTTCTGACCAATTTTTGACTCTTTGGCTAGAGCGTTTTCAGCGGACAGCCCGAAGCGAGGGACTCGCGGAGCTTTTCAGACTGGAGAATCGCACTTAGCGTGTCAATTCCAAGCGAGCTTCCTCGGTTTCAGCCTGATCGGCGAACTTTCGATTTCGACCCCGAAAATTTAGTCGATTAAAGAATTAGGATGCGACTGAAATCTCGATTTTTTTTCTCAGTCCAAAATCGAGGAAAATCGACAGGCGTTACAAGGACTAAATTTTTAGAGTCACAATCGAAAGTTCATTGATACGGCCGAAACCACGAAAGCTCGCTTGGAATTGACTCGCTGAGTTCGATTTTCGAGTCAGCAAAGTTCCGCGAGTCCCTCGCTTTGAGCTATCCGCTGAAAACCTTCCAGAGAAAGAGTCAAAAATTGGTCTGAAAAACTCGTTTTTGACCAGTTTTTGACTTTTTCTCGGCTCAGGAAGTCTCGCTAAGAGTCGGGACCGTGCGGAATCGATTCTACGCCTCCAACTACGTAGGATGAGACTGAAATCTCGAAATTTTTTCTCAGTCCAAAATCGAGAAAAATTGTCATGGGTTCCATGGACTGAATTTTTCGGGTCAAAATCGAAAGTTCGCCCATCGGGCCAAAACCAAGTAAGCTCGCTTGGAATTGACTCGCTGAGTGGGATTTTCTAGTCGGTTCCAGAGGGGAGACGGAATTAGGTATTTTTGCATCAAGCTCTTTTAGTCCATGAAACCCCAGTCGATTTTTCCCGATTCATTCCGATGAATGAAAATAATCAGAGATTAGTATCAAATCCCATGTAGGTACTTGGAGGCGTAGAATCGATTCCCATTGGTCCCGAGGCTCGGCGGAGCTTTCTTAGCCGAGAAACGGTCAAAAACTCCAGTTTTTGACCGTTTCGCGAAAGTTCACCGACCGCGCGTTTTTCGCCGATCCAGCGGACCAGCGGACTCGCAGAGCTTTTTAGACCAGAAAATCGGACTCAGCGGGTCATTTCCAAGGGGACTTGCCCGGTTTCAGCCCGATCGGAGAACTTTCGATTTTGACCCCGAAATTTCACTCCATTCTTCCCCTGTCGATTTTTCTCGATTTTGGAGGAGAAAAAAATTTCGAGCTGAGTGTCGGATCTTACATAGTTGGAGGCGTAGAATCGATTCCCATTGGTCCCGAGGCTCGGCGGAGCTTTCTTAGCCGAGAAACGGTCAAAAACTCCACTGTTTTTGACCGTTTCGCGAAAGTTCACCGACCGCGCGTTTTTCGCCGATCCAGCGGACCAGCGGACTCGCAGAGCTTTTTAGACCAGAAAATCGGACTCAGCGGGTCATTTCCAAGGGGACTTGCCCGGTTTCAGCCCGATCGGAGAACTTTCGATTTTGACCCCGAAATTTCACTCCATGGTACCCCTGTCGATTTTTCTCGATTATGGAGGAGAAAAAAAATTTCGAGCTGAGTGTCGGATCTTACATAGTTGGAGGCGTAGAATCGATTCCGCACGGTCTTGACTCTCGGCGAGGCTCTCTGAGCCGAGAAACAGTCAGAAACTGGTCAAAAACGAGCATTTCCGACCACTTTTTGACTCTTTTTCTGGAGCATTTTCAGCAGATAGCTGTAAGCGAGGGACTTGCGGAGCTTTTCGGACTCGAAAATCGCACTCAGCGAGTCAATTCAAAGCGAGCTTACTTGGTTTTTGCCCGATGGGCGAACTTTCGATTTCGACCCGAAAAATTTAGTCCATGTAACCCATGTCAGTTTTTCTCCAGTTTGGACTGAGAAAAAACGTTTGAAATTTCAGTTGCATCCTACGTAGTTGGAGGCGTAGAATCGATTCCGCACGGTCCCGACTCTCTGCGAGACTTCCTGAGCCGAGAAATCAAAAACGAGCATTTCTGAACACTTTTTGACTCTTTCTCCGTAGCGTTTTCAGCAGATAGCTCTAAGCGAGGGACTCGCGGAGCTTTCGGACTCGAAAATCGCACTCAGCGGGTCAATTCCAAGCGGCCTAACTTGCTTTCGGCTCGATCGGCGAACTATCGATTTTGACGCTAAAAGTTTAGTCCATGTCCCCTTCGATTTTTCTCGATTTGGGACTGAAAAAAAAAATTCGAGATTTCAGTCTCATCCTACGCAGTTGGAGGCGTAGAATCGATTCCGCACGGTCTTGGCGCTCTGCGAGGCTTCCTTAGCCGAAAAACAGTCAAAAACAGGTCAAAAACGAGCTTTTCTGACCAATTTTTGACTCTTTGGCTAGAGCGTTTTCAGCGGACAGCCCGAAGCGAGGGACTCGCGGAGCTTTTCAGACTGGAGAATCGCACTTAGCGTGTCAATTCCAAGCGAGCTTCCTCGGTTTCAGCCTGATCGGCGAACTTTCGATTTCGACCCCGAAAATTTAGTCGATTAAAGAATTAGGATGCGACTGAAATCTCGATTTTTTTCTCAGTCCAAAATCGAGGAAAATCGACAGGCGTTACAAGGACTAAATTTTTAGAGTCACAATCGAAAGTTCATTGATACGGCCGAAACCACGAAAGCTCGCTTGGAATTGACTCGCTGAGTTCGATTTTCGAGTCAGCAAAGTTCCGCGAGTCCCTCGCTTTGAGCTATCCGCTGAAAACCTTCCAGAGAAGAGTCAAAATTGGTCTGAAAAACTCGTTTTTGACCAGTTTTTGACTTTTTCTCGGCTCAGGAAGTCTCGCTAAGAGTCGGGACCGTGCGGAATCGATTCTACGCCCTCCAACTACGTAGGATGAGACTGAAATCTCGAAATTTTTCTCAGTCCAAAATCGAGAAAAATTGTCATGGGTTCCATGGACTGAATTTTTCGGGTCAAAATCGAAAGTTCGCCCATCGGGCCAAAACCAAGTAAGCTCGCTTGGAATTGACTCGCTGAGTGGGATTTTCTAGTCGGTTCCAGAGGGGAGACGGAATTAGGTATTTTTGCATCAAGCTCTTTTAGTCCATGAAACCCCAGTCGATTTTTCCCGATTCATTCCG